>PVJA010054578.1:0-11524 GCA_004027025.1 Myocastor coypus
TCAGAGCAGAATACAGTTTTCCACAAAGACCAGCCGTGCCCACATAGTACGGGGCTTTTCAAGAGTTTGTTAGCTGCGGAGTAGGAGAGGAAAGGGGTAGGAGGTTGCTGCAGGGGACGGTGGCACCGATAGGTTCCGAATGCCAGCCCCACTCAGACTCACGGACCCCTACGTAAGCTGCCACCAGAGGGTAGTGTGGGATGACAAAGGGACAGCTAGTTAATTCTCTTGTAGGTTAAGAAAGGCTCGTTGGGTGTGTTGACAATAATATCAGCCATGAAATTTTTATATGACACATGAAATTCTGCTGCTCAGACTCATTTGTGATTCGGTGCTCTTCCTTGGAGGGTTGTTTTTCCCAGAAAGGAATGAGCCGGTTTTCAGGGTCGGTTTGCATTTGCACAGGCCTCTACCGCTCTGCTCGGGCTTCCGAGGGGTGGGGAGGTCGCTGGGTTTCTTCCTCCTCTTATCCTCAGTTTGTGTTTTTAGGATTTGGAGGCAGATGCATTGATAGTGATGGCCACTGATGAGGATCACTCCTAGACTATTAGATATTGTTGGACACGCCAGCAGGAGGTCCAGAGGCGGAAGGCCCTGTCCACTGGGGACTGGTTTGTACAGTGTGCATCCTGGTGGCCAGCCGTGCAGCACAGCGACAGCCGTCTCTCAGAGATGGCAGCGACTGGAACTGCTACAGGCGCTGTGACCTGGGCGACTCAGGAACGGAAGTGTGGTGCTCGGGCTGGGGCATTTTCTGCGGCAGAAGGGCTTTTATAATGTAGGGGGCCAGCGAGATGGCTCAGGGGTCTAAAGCGCTTGCTTAGGCAAGCCTAGGCAACCACCAAGACCGCAGTTCGATCCTCGGCAGCACATGCTGCTACAGCCCCACCCCTGGGGCAGGCTGAGCCGGCCATAATATAACATAACAAATAAATAAATAATAAAATGTGGGTGATATCAGTGCCTGTCTTCTGGCTAAATTAAAGAGTCAAGCAGAAAACCGCAGGGACAGCATGGTTGCCTTGGACCAGGCAGTGCCTAGAATACTTCATGCGCCCCTGGCAATAATGGCTGTCCCCAACGCGCGACGCTCCCTCCTTTCCCCGCTTGTCTACCGCTTCCACACAAGGAATGGAAGCCTCATGCTTTTCCTCCTTTTTCAGCCTTTAAAGGACTTGGGATGCTTTCACTTTTTCCTCTGCTCTGGAAAGTGTTCTTCAAGCCAACCCGTCTGGGAAGTCTAGAGAGGGAGGGCGGGGAGTGAGCCGGCTTGCGTCCCAGGCCAGACCTGAGCCCCGCGGAGGCAGGCGCTGGTGCCTGGCTGCAGCTGTGCAGCCCTGGACATCTTCTGGGCCTCGGCAGCCTCAGGAAGCCCTGAGGCCCGGGACCCTGGCAGGCTTTCCTGCTCCTTTACTCCAGCTCCCAGGACACAGAATTCAAATTAAGCCTTTATTTTAAATTAGCTTCAGATTCATAAAAAGTGTGCAAAGACTGGAGAATTTCCACCCTTTCTTTAGCTAGTCTTACGTTTTAAATTTATTTTTATTTTATTGTATTTTAAAGAGAAATAAAAAGAGCACGAAACCAAAATTCCGAAATAAGATGACAGAAAGGTAACAGCGGTTAACACACTGCACGTTGTTGCCTTTACGCTAGTTTCTCAGAGGGTTCAATCCCTGGCACCGCATGCTGCCCTGGCTCTGCGCTCCAGGCGTGCTGAGCTGGCATTGGAGTCTGGGCGTTTGGGCACAGGCCTGCAATCCCAGCACTAGGGAGGCAGAAATCAGGAGGATCTCTACGCATCTCAGTTGCGTCGTGAGACCCTGCACACACACACACACACACACACACACACACACACACAAATTAGCTACTCATGGTATAAGATACTGATACCTAATTGTGCAATCAATATCAGAATAAACCTTGCTTTTCGGGACTGGAGAGATAGCTCAGGGGCACAAGTACCTGCCTGGCAAGTGCATGGTCCTGAGTTCAATCCCCGATTTTGCAAAAACAAAGAACAAAAACCAACCTTGCTTTTCAATGAACTAAGAACTTTACCTTTTCAATAGCTGAGCACTCCATCGCAGAACAATGTGTTTTCTATCTAGCCCTTGGCTGGGGAGCATCTGGGTTGTTCCAAAGGCGCAGCTATGACAGCTTGTGCTGCTTTAAACACAGATACACGTATATCACTGTGGTGTGATGTCTTTAGTTCTTCTGAGGTAGATACTCAGGAGGGAAACAGCTGGGTCAAATGGGCCCATCAGTCCTAGTTGTTGGAGGAAAGTCCACGTGCCAACCAGGTGTAGCGGTTGGTGTGTGTGTGTGTGTGTGTGTGTGTGTGTGTGAGTGTGTAAACATAATTTGTGTGTGCCCCTTAGACAGAAAGAGATAACAGACGAAAGAAGCGGGGGGGGGGGGGGGGGGGGGGGGGGTTCCGAGAGTAAGATGAGGGTGAGGGCCAGGTCTGTTTAGTTTTTATTTTAGTGATTATTTTATTGTTTTACATTAGTACATGTTTGCATTCCAGAATGTTTGCGTTCCTCGCGGGAAGTTGGTTCGAGTACACGCCGTGTCTTGATTCCCGTTTCACCCCCTTTCGCCTGTCAGGGGCAGGTTTCTGGGCGCGGCCCAGGTCCCCTAGAAGCAACAGGTGCAAGTTGACCTCAGCAGTGGGGCAGCATCCACAGCTCCAGGGAGCTTCGCGTCCGTTACTTCTCGATGCTTCTGAGCGGGGCCACCCGCCTCCTGGTGCTGTGCATCTGGGGGTACCCAGCTGGGGTTGTTTGGGAGGAAGAGCTCTCTTGGGCTTGGAACGCACGCGGGCTGTGCCCCTGTACCCTCCCTGCGGTGCCCCACTGCGAGCAGCTGAGCGTCTCCAGCCCGAGGGGTGTGGCGTAACCCGCGGTCTGCGCAGAAGCCAAGGACGGGGTTTTCTGAACCATGGGAATTATCAGTCACATGTGAAAGTACCAGCAGGAGTAGAGTGTGCTGCTGGGCACGCCCTGTCCATCCCCGGTGAAGCCCTGCTTTGTCCGAGTCAGCATTTGGGGTAGGGATGGCATGACCCAGGCTAAAGCCAGGGTTGGTGCACAGAGGTGGTGAACTAGGCGCGGGAGGCTGCCTGAAGAGCAGAAGGAACGAGGGCCTGCAGCCAGAGTCGCTGCTCAGGCCGTGAGGAAGCCCAGCCTGGGAGGCGGTGGGAGGAAGGGCTTCAAGCTAGTGCAGTGCGCTACCGAGGAGTTGTTACCCATCGGGCCCTTAGTTGTCGGTGTCTGCGTCTTGGGGAACGTGGACGTTGTATTCACTGCCTTGTCCCTCTTACGAGCAGGGCAGTTGCTCGAGTCTCTGGCGAAGCCTGTTATCCGGACATAATTATTAATTATGCCCCTCATGTCATTTTCAAAATTGATTTGGTTTGGACAAGGAGCTGTGTGGCCGACTGCCTTCTCCGCCCCTGAGAGGAGTGCGTGCTGTTGGACTCCAGACCCACTCCCCGCCACCTTGTGTGTCACCAAATCTACAGTGGGGATCTGGTGAACGTGGCCCTGGCGTAGGAGGCCATGTGGGGCGGGCTGACACATCCAGGCACAGGCGAGAGGCGTTTCACAGCATGGTTGTCCCAGATCCATGTGGGATCCACAACCACACTTGCCAGCCAAATTCAGACGACAAACCCTCACTGTGTGTAGCTTCGTTTTCATATGGAATTGTTCATAAGGCTCTGCACACCCAGTGGGCAAACTAGGCTGCCTGCCTCCTACCTGCCTCCTGCCTGCCTGCCTGCCTGCCTGCCTGCCTCCTACCTGCCTGCCTGCCTGCCTGCCTCCTGCCTGCCTGCCTGCCTGCCTGCCTCCTGCCTGCCTGCCTGCCTGCCTGCCTGCCTCCTGCCTGCATGCCTTGCCAACAGAAAAATTGGAGGACCCAGACCTGTTCATGTATGTGTGGTTACCCAGGGGTGATCTGACACTGTACAGGAATGCAGGCCCCAACATTGTGTTTGCTGACAGGAAGTTTGCTGATCCCCTCCCCAAACATCATGGTCCTACAGACAGAGCGTACGAGCCCCAGGCGTGGGTCTCCCATGTAACTGAGAGATTTCCCATGCTCACATGACAGTCAAAAGAAACAGGTGAAATTACATTTAATAGCATATTTTATTAAACATACTGTCCCCAAATTATTGTACCATATAATCCATAAAATTATTGGTGGGATACTCCTTCATCCCCATTTTCTGGCTGTGTGTTTGGAAGCCAGCGCGGATGATGTACTGTAACTACAGCTCCACTTTAAGACACAAGTGAGGCATTTAATTGGCCACATGTGGTTAGAAGCCACTGTATTGGACAACGTGGTTCATAGAAATTATGTCTGGAGCATTTCTCTGAATATATTGCCATTCAAAATGCCTTTCTACCTCCTTCTCATGTTTATTGTTGTTATAATTAGAGTTTGTTTTAGATGTGTGCTTTGTGCAGTCTGAGACATAGCAGGGCCTCCCACACCCTAGGCAGATGCCGTGCTTGGCCTGCGTGCCGGAAGCCTGGGGTCTTGGTTTCTAGATCCTTCCACTCTTGAATAGAGAGTTGAATGAGCCTAGCACAATCAGTGGCCGAGTTGGTTGGAAAAGTTAAACAGTGCATAGCTAGGGAGAAAATGACTTTGCAGAGAAAACGTGGGCCAAGAAAAGAAGGAAAAATCAAAATCAAAACCAAGCTATAAACTAAAAGGACACCTTGGAAGCACAGAGCACGTTGCCCTGAGGAGAACCGAGGCAGGGGCTTCTCATTCATTTCCCCACACACTGTGGAACCCTTGGGAGCTCCATATCGAGGGCCTTGGGAGCTAGGAGCGTCCGGAATCTGCTCACGCCTGCTCCCCAGCCAGCTTTGGCATACCATGACTTCCTGGCTCCCCGCCAGTGAGGCGCGGCTTCACCCCATTCGTGTTTTGTTATATACCTGGTGAGTTAATATTTTTCCCCAAAGGATTTTGTTGTTTCCTGATCCGTTCCCCTTTTCCAACAAAGCTGTCACAGTGAGGCCGCCTGCTGGTCAGCACGGCTCTCTTACCGGGGGGGACACAGGGCTGCAGAATAGCTCCGGTGTGCTGGTTTGTTTCCTCAAGAGACAGAGAGGTGCCTACTTACCTGGAATCGTGCGGGGTCTGTCACAGTCCCCGCCATACACTTGGAAAGTTGAGAGCTGCAGCGCAGGGTCTTCTTCATTTATTCTTCTAAGATACGTGGCTGCCCTCTCCCTCCCCCTCTCCCTCCCTCCCTCCCCTCTTCTCTATCTCCCCTTCTCTCTCCCTCCTTCTCTTTCTCCCCCTCCCTCTCCCTCCCATTCCCTCTCTTCCTCCCTCACCCTCTTTTTTTTTAAAAAAAATTATTATTTTTATGGCTGGCTCAGCCTGCCCTGGGGATGGGACTGGCACAGTATATGGTGCCAGGGATCAAAGCTGGGTCCCTGCTGCTGCCTAAGCTTGCCTAAGCAGGCACTTTAGACTGCTGAACCATCTTGCTGGCCAAAGAGATTTTTTTTTCTTCTGGAACTGGGGATTGAACTCAGGCCCTTGCACTTGCCAGGCAAGCACTTATTCTACTGAGCTATCTCCCTAGCCCCTCCTTCTTCCTGCCTCTCCCCCTCCCTCTCTTCCTCACTCTCCCTCTCCTCCCCCCTCTCATTCCTTCCCTCCCCCTCCTTCCCTCCTTCCCTCCCTCCCTCCCTTTTCTCCTCCTGTTCCACTTCTTGGACCGGTGCTCACCGTGAGGAGCAGTCAGGGCCAATGGCCAGCACAGGCATGCGTTCTCTCCATCTGTGTGCGCACTCCGTTACCTGAATGGCCCAATTTTAAGCAAAGGGAGGTGATCTTAGCGCTCAGGCCACCCGACTGCATTTGCTCTTTCTGTTCCTGGATGGAACTTGAGCTCTCTCTATCCCAGTGGTTCTTTGCAATGAGCGATCTGGTAACTTCTTTTGTCAAAGGGTTAAAATAAATCTGTCTCATCAGTATCTTTTTGTTTAAGGATAGCTTGAAACTGCTGATGGAGAGCATTTCTTGCTCATTTTTTATTTTTACTGCAAGATATACCGACTCCCCCCATCAAAGGAAGAAAAAAAAAAAAGAAAACTTGATTCATCCGTCAGAATGAGAAGATGCTATACACATACTTTGACTTTTCGGTTTCTTTGCCCTCCACCCCCTTTTAAAAATAGTCCCAGAGCATTAGGTATTTGCCAAAGCACCAGTTCTGGTGCCCAGGGTTTTTTCTCTTTCCTGATGTATCAATGCTAATGCCCTTTCCTCCTCTGCAGATGCAGGCATTTTCTGTGCTGGGGTTTGAGTTTTATGATAGTGCATGATGAGGAACCTGACAGATGCCTTAGGTGAGAAGCCTATTGGATTGCCCATTGGCTGGGCTTCCCGGCCCTCCCTGGTCAGGGGGATACCCAGGGCTGGGAACCCAGAGGCCGGAGCTGCTTGTAACGGGCCTTGCCCACTGGCAGGCCTGACCCTTTTAACAGGCTTTCTTCTTTCACCCTAAGGCAGCGCTGAGGATGCTTCCTAGTCCTACAAGGCCATTTGGCAGTGTGTGAAGGTGCTTTTGCCCGTTGTCATGGAATTCGACATAGCAGCGTTCAGTGGATCGGAGCCAGGGGTGCCGCTAGGCAGGGCGTGATGCCTGGGTTGGTTAGTCCTGGCTTGAGTCGTCAGCACCAAGGTTAGCCAGTGGCAGTGCAAAGAATGCTCTCTGGCAGTAAGCTGTGGGCTCCTGTGTTTTTTTCCCCTCTGAAGCAATACTTTAATATATGCCACTAGGTCCAAAATTGTCACGGAGACTCACACTAAGTTGCCACTTTGAGAAAACCCCTGGGGCTCTCTTCCTGAAAAATGGGAAGGACAGAAAGCTCAAGGGCCCTATGGTAGCAGTTACCCACTGATGATATCTGCCAGAGGCCTGTTTTCTGGGGTCAGGGAATTAGCAAAGTGCGGGATGCGGAGAGGTCTGCGTTAAAGTGAGTGCGACTCAGGCCTCGCAGGTGAGCGTGTGGCGGGGGTGGACAGCAGCCGGGTGATCGACAGCGCCATCTCTTACTGCACTTACTTTGTGACGCTAGGGAAATAAAGAACACTTTTTAGCTTCATATTACTGTCTTGGAAGCGTAGATTTTGTCTCCTGAGCAAGGGCGGGGCTTACGAATATCACACCTGGCAAAATAGGGCGAGACCTTTGTTTCATGTTGCGGGGCTGTGTTTTCCATGAAGCTATCAATCCTATCGTCTCTCTGCCCTTCGAAGAAAGAAACCCTAGTGGCAGGCCTTGGCGAAGTGATCGTTCACGCTCTGGGACAGGCCTTTGAAGCGGATGTCCTTTCAGCTGGCTGGAACTGGAGGTAGTGATGCACTTGGCCTGCGCAAGTCGCTGCTGGAAGTTGAGCTCACAGGACAGGTGAAGTGGAAACGAGCTTTCGTTATTATCTTTTGGGGGTGAGAGAGAATGAATTCAATTGTAGCAAACATTCTTGATCGGTTTTCAAATGGACTTTGTGGGAACTGTCTGTGTTGGCGAGAGGCAGAGTTCGGTTCGTAAGGTTAGCGAACCTTTGTATCTGTTATTCCAAGCGCAGCCAGGCCAAGTCCCTTAGAATAATTCAAGGGGTGTTGGCCGCGGGCGAGTTGAAGGCTTTGTTTTGCTACCATCCTCACCCAGCCGCTACACACAGGTGCCCTGTCTGCTCTGTGGCTCGTTGTAGACGCAGTGAGTGGAACATGGAATAGAATCATCAGGCTGCTTTGTTTTGTTTTCCTTTTTATTTTTATGTCTTTGGTACAGGGTCGCCCTACGCAGCTGGGACTCGCCGTGATCCTCCTGTCTCAGCCTCCCCAGTGCTGGGATTACAGGCATGCACCACCATGTTGGGTCTGGGAGACGGGCTCAGTGCACCAGGGGCGGGGCCTGTGTGGTTTGTGGTGCTGGGGATCCAACCCTGGTCCCTGAATTTGCTTCTTTCTGCAGGCGCTTAGTCCATGGAGCCGTTTAGCCGTCCCCCTTCCCTTTGGTTTTGAGTCATGCACATTTTTACAGTTTCTGTGCTTCTAGATTTATACTTCATCTTAATGAATGTCGTTTTTTGGTCCTGAAATTATTTCTTTTAAAAAAGTGACAGCAGGTTGGGCTGGCTATTTCTGTGGGCAAACGAAGGAACAGAAGGCACCGGAAATAGGTTGTGCTAGGCCCCTGTCTTAGTCACAGAGAGGTAATTATCCAGTAAATACTAACAGAAAGCCTACCTCCTAGAGGCCTCGTGAAAACCAGCGTCCACCATGTGTCTGGTTTTGCTGTTCTTGATAGGATTTTAGGGAATCAAATGAACCTGGATGGAAATTAGTTTTCATCCGTGGCGGCTCCTGTCCCCCTCAACATTCCATTAGACTTAGTGAAAGTTTTGCAGGCAGAAACACAGCAGGATCCAAGTTTTATCACTTCAGAGAGCGGGCTCTTCAGAAACGCAGAATACAGAAGCACACCTTTATCTTGGCATTTAAAATTTCTTCATTTTCTGTACCGCAGTTATTTATCACACGTACGGAGAAGATAATTCAGGATATTGTATTTCAAAAAAGGGAGTGGGCAGTGTTCGGATGCCTATTGAAATGAATTGCACAAGCTGTACATCACTTTGTAATTTCTCAGACAACCTGTAAATCATGGCAAGAGAGGGCGTTCTACCGCTGGTCAGGGGAAAATGGGAAATTTAATACTATAGTTTGTCAAAGACAAATAAGAAAGAACTGCCTCTCAGGGGTTCCTAGGTTGGTGAGCCAGCACATTTTAAAGTTCATCAGACTTACAAGCAGATGCAGAGTTTAATTAAAGTTACCTGTCAGTACTCCAGTTGGCGACACTCTGTCTCTGGGACGGTGTGCATGGTTGAAGATGACATTGTGACAACGCGGATCTGACCCCAACAGCTGTGTGGGGGTCATCGAGTGACTACACTCATGCTATCCAGCAGGAGTTTTTAAATGGTGAATTATGGGCCGGGGAAATAGTTCAATGGCATAAACACCTGCCCGGTAAGTACAAAGTCCTGAGCTCGGTCCCTACCAAGACATAAAGGTGAATTATGTCATAAATCTTGATCAGTAGAAGACCCAGTGGTATTTTTTCTGCCCGTACTTGTGTTGGCCTCAAACTTACGGCCCACCAGTCTCAGGCTATACTAGCAGGTATGACACATGTGTGTAATGCCACCATGTCTGGCAACATTTTGTCGGTTTATTTATTTTGTAGCTGACTGATTCAGCCTGTTTGAACAACCCGTGACTTCCCGGCAATGGGTAGCACACATGCATTCCTACAGCTCTGCTCTAGACACACGCTTACACACGGATACGCATACCCTGCCCCTGGGCCCTAGCAACAGCCAGACAGAAGTGTGTGCTATGGACGCTTGTGTCCTTGCATTTTACCTGGATGATAGTTTCCCTCTAAGTCTGCACCACGTATTGAAACTATCTATATATAGCATTTTTGAAAGCAGAGCTCTCTTTTCCCTTCTGTTCCTTCAAAGCTGCTGAGGTGGGCTCTTTACCTGGGAGACAACAGATAGATAGATAGATAGATAGATAGATAGATAGATAGATAGATAGATAGATAGATAGATGCATGGTAGATTTTGTGCACAGTGAGGTGCACTCTGACCCCTGGCTCAGCAAAGGCTTGAGGCACGGGCATCCAGTCCTTGCAGTGCCACTGTTCGTGCCTGTTTATCAAATTGTTATGGTCTGTGTATAGGTGTCCCCCCAAAGCGTCATGCTGTCATGGGGCTGCTTCTGGAATCTGTAATTGATTATTCTGGAGATGGCTGCTGCCCCTCCCCTGGGGCAGGTGACCTGGACTTCAATGTAAGGCAGGAAGAGAAGTCAGCTGCTTGAGCTGCTGCTAGCTCTCTCCCTGCTCTTGCTCTCTGCCCCGACATGGAAGGCTGCCCTCTGCCATGTGCCAGTCTGCCTTGGAGCCAGCTGAAGATGGACTGAAACCTCCAGTAACTGTGAGCTAAACAGACCTTTCCTTCCCTCATTTCGAGTGTCGGGTGTTTGTCTCAGCAACGAGAGAAGAGTAAGTAAGACACAGATCATTGCAAGGCAAGCTGCCCGCCTGGCACGGGCTTGCTGCGCCCTGCGTGTGTGTTATGCTATCCAGGCTGGGTCCGGCTGGTGACCTGCAGGCAGAAGGCTCAGCAGACACGCAGACAGGTGTGGGATGCATCGTAGGACCAGACCTTGCGTGCGCAGGACCAGGCACGTAGGGAACGTCGTGGGAAATCCATCCTGCTGCTCTTGCAAATTGGTGGCCTTCATCCTCGAGACGCCGAGAGGGGAGTAATTGTTAGCAGAGGCGAGGAGCTGGTGGAGAGTTGGCCAGCAGACTCAGTGTCACGGCCATAAGGACCAATAAGGGAATGGCTCTCAGAACGCAACGACAGACATTTGAAGTGCTGAATGATCGCAATCAGATTCTTATGTTATGCGTAATATAGATATCATACTGTGGCTCATAAAAACATAACACTTGTGTTTAAAAATAAATAGCTAAATGATATTATTGAACACTGAAGCCAAAGCTGTCAGGCACTCCACTGACTTCTTGTTTTATTTATTTAATTTACTTATTTAAATAAATTATTTGTATGTGTTTAGTACAGGGTCCGCAGGGCTTCACTACATAGACCAGGTTTGTAGTGATCCTCCTGTTTTCAGCCTCCCAAGCACTGGGATTACAGACTTGTACTGCCACACCCGGTCTCAGTTGCCCTCTCAGTGCACCCCAGGGCCAGGCCTCACTCAGCACTCCAAGGTCTTATGCACCCAGGTCCCCTCCCTGCCTGAGCAGGCGCTTAGTGTGTTTCATGGTCAGTAGCTGTGATGGTGTGCGTTGGGCTGGAATGCCGTGGGTCTCACACCTTGCAGCTTACCAGAAAGTTCTTGGGAGCCTTGTAAGATCTAACTCTCTCTATCTCTTAACTGTAAAGCCTCTACATCTTTTTCCCCACCCAGATAATTCTTATGCAGGTGGTCTGCCATTTCTAAATTAGGTTATCAACTTCATCCTAACCTATCCAGGCGGGAGTCAATTTCCTTGAACCATTTAAATTGCATAATGTGATATTGGGCCTTAAAGAAAATTTGATTAAATAGGACAGACCAGCCTTATTACAACACACGAAGCTTTCCACCAGTCCTGCAGACTTTGGAGCGTGTATTACGGTGGGCGAGGACCCCTGGCCTGTGCAGTTCTGCAGGAAGCCCTCCCTTTCCCTGACTCCCACTGGGAAGTTGGCCAGGGAACCTGAGTGAAGGTTCTGCTTAAACCTCAACCCTATTGTTCCAACCTGGCAGCGAAACAGCCCTGCAATCCTGGTCCAGTCCTAATGGAGCCTTTGGATTCAAGTGCTCTAAAGTTTAGATCTTTTTTTTTTTTTTTTTTTTTTTTTTTTTTTTTTTTTTT
>PVJA010054579.1:0-11265 GCA_004027025.1 Myocastor coypus
GCACTCAGAGCCCCAGGAGAAGTTTCCCACATCTAGCCGCAGGGCTCGGTACTTCTTGTTGCCTCCTCGAACTCGGACTGTGTGTATACGGCGGGCACCAATCTTAGTGTTGGCAGCAGGGCGCCCCAACTCATACTTCCGCTTCTTGTGATAGGGCTTTCTTTTGCCCCCGGTCTTGCGGCGCTTGTGCCAGTTGTCCTGAGAGATGCCCATCGCTCGGTGCCGGCTGGAAAGAGGTGTGTAGTATCTTCTTAAATGCACATAAAGAAATCAGTTTATCTTTTCAGTTGAGGGATGTTTGATTTGTCTTCACATTGGAGATACCAAAATGAAGTAGCTAAACAAGTTAATGAACTTATATACTCTGGATATATTCTTATTTAAATTGGGAAAATATCAAGGAACCAGATATGTGGGTCACATTACATGTGTTTATATTTTAAACAGCTTCCAATCTATTTTTCACCGTTTTACACTAGCTAGTAATGAGATACAGCTTGCATTTTTCTACACTCTCAACAGGTAGGGGGTTCATTAGCTTGGTTTAAACTTTATATTTCGAAATAAGTGCACTGAACATAAAGGTATATATTGTTAACTATTATTGAAATATAATAGTATTTCAAAGATAGGCTTTTTTTGTGGGAGTGGGGATTAAACTAATCAAAGACAGGCTTTTAATACCTAACGGCAAATTTATGAAAATATTTTTGAAGTTGAATTAGATTGGTAATAATAGTAATAATAATAATAATAATAATAATAATAATAATAATAATAAGGTTGCTGGGAAATGTAAAGAGTGAGGGTCAATTAGTAAGAAAGGAGAAACTCTAAAGAAGCAAGAAGCCAACAAAAGCAAAAAAGCAAGTGATGTATGAGAGGTGTTACGTCAGTGCTGATGACCATGATTCCTAGAGGTTGTCATCAGCCAGCTCCTTTTCCTTCCTTCTAAATGAGAGTGAAGCAGTCATTTTCATGAATCATGCACACACTCAAATGATGGGTTTATTTTCTGTGAATGCATTCATCTTCAGTTAGACTTTATAGTCCTATGCCTTTAATATACTATGTCATGTCTTTTGATTTTGTTCTTTTTAGGTAGCTAGATAATCAATGAACTGAATTTTCCTTTGTAAAAATGCAAATAATTTACCACGTTTTGGGTGAAAGTTCTAAGGATTTTTAGCTATAGTCAATTATATCTGTAAATTCTAAAATTACAATTCCTTGGTACATTTAGCATGGATTTTACTGAATGCATAAAGATTGATTATTTAAATTTTAAACACACAACACACAACATCCTATATACATCCCCATGAGAGGAAAAGTGACTGCAAAATGTGATGTTTGAAATTTAGTAGGCTTTATGTTATTTCTGTTGTCTTCACTGTATTCTCTTTGTATACATTATTGAGGAAAGCCGCAAAAAATTCTAACTGTAACTTAGAGTGAATGACAACACCTGACATAATTTGGTCCATGGTCTCCCTTCAGTGAAGAAGCTGCGTTAATTTGTGTTGAATGTCACAGAAAGCTTCTTTTTGGAAACATACTGGCAGATACTGCATCATACATCCTTCTCGTACTCACAAGTGTCAATGAATCCAAATCAACAAAACCGGCCTCTTTGCCCTTACAACCTGCTGGGAGGTAAATTCACTATCCTAACAGGGACATAGATACACAAAGTCTACGACAGAAACTAATCACACCCAGACTATACTAAGTCATGAAATGACATGAAAGATATTGCTTTCTCTTGCTCTGCTTTTACAAAACAGAGCTAAATTCAATTTGTCAACAAGATCACAAGGGAAATCGACATTCATATAATATGATTTAAAATTTTACATGGCTTGGGGGCCCGGTGGGATGACTCAGTGGTTTAAAGCGCCTGCTTGGGAAAGCTTGGGCAGCTTCAGGGACCGCCGTTCGATCCCCGGCACCACATGCTGCGCCAGCCCTGCCCTTGGGGCGGGCTGAGCCGGCCATAAAAAAAATGAGTGAATAAACAAATAAAGGTTCTGAAACAAGAAAAAAAATAAAATTAAAAATTACAAAAAAAAAATTTACATGGCTTTATTTAAAATGTAAGCATGATGTGAACACATTAGGAGAGCAGAATAGTCATACGTAGCGAATTGCTAGTTGGTGATGAACTTCTTACTCCCAGCCTAACTGAACCACCATGGTGCTGGGGTAGGAGTCCCACCTCAGGATTGTTGGCAGCAGCAGAAGAGGCAGAACTGGAGAAGCTGCTGAGGGGCTGTTAGGGATGTTGTTTGGAGAAGCTGTTGGAGCTATTGGAAGCTGCTAATTCCTTGAGCTATTCTGCTGGAGAACCTTGTCATGCTGGCTTTCCTGGTGTATGTAGCTGCTCTTGTTAGAGAAAGAGCTCAGGACCTCCTTGCACCTTATTTCACGAGAGCGCTAGTCCACATCTTGAACATTGCTTTCTGGATTCAGAGGGGTACGTAGTGCACTGCTTGGCCTCATTGAGAAGCTTGTCATGTTGACTTTGCTAATAAGAACTCAGATTTCCTCATCACTGGAGGAGTTCAGGTCCTCACTTTTGCTGAGAATGGCTGTAGTACTTTTCTGGAGAGCTCTGAGGGGTCTTGCAGGTTAGCTCAGTTGATTAAGCAACTGCTTGGACAAACCTAGTCAGGTACAGGGGACCGTGGTTCAATCCGCAGACCTGCCATTAAGGTAACCTAAGCCAGCACCCCCACCCCCTAAAAAAAAATCCTTCTCTGGAGAGCTCTGATGCATACCTTGGGCATAGCTTTCTGGCTCCAGTTCACATTGCTCAGTCTGCTAGCATAGATACTTCATACAGCTAGAATAGACTTTCTAGCTTCCACCACTGACGTTTGAGCCTGTCCAGTGCAGATCCATGAAGCAAGCCTGCATCAGGTGCTGTCATGAAGAAGGCTTGCATAAGATACTTTCTTGGCCTCCATTTGGACTTCTGAGAGGCATTGTTTTGGGCTCTATGTCCTCAGCTGGACTCATGTAGGATATTAGGATCCAGATCCTCAGCTTGATTCCTTGGTTTTTAGTACATAGATAGGTTTTCAGCACTCTTTGGATGATTATAAAATAAATCTTATAAAATGTGTCCTGTATTTTATTGTTCTCCTTGAAAAAGCCCCAAATCATAACATCTTATAAACACACAAAATATTGTTTTGCTTTGTTTTTGTAGGAAATATTTTCTTCCACAGAAATTCTTATGCTTTTTTATAGGGAGAAACTTCCATTTTTTCTATTTAAAATAATCTCCAGCCTTGTCTTCTGAAAGTAATGGATTTTGACATTGTTAGATACAGAAACAGCTAAAATCAGGTTATAGGCATTAAGAATTCTTCTTTGAAATTCTATAATACAAGAAATTTATGGACTAACAGGATAATCAAATGTGACTAGTATGAAATATGGTGATATGCTGTTTTTTTTTTCTATTAGTAGCCTGGAACTATTTAATCTTAGTAGGCATTTTATTTTGTGCCACAACAGTCCTTCATCTCTTATGCATTCATACGCTCCTTAGTAAGTTAGCCCTCATTAGTGGCAATTTCTCTTGATTGTGGTGTGAAATGACACTTCATAAGGGAGCTGAACTGTTTGTAATGCAAAAATCATTGCTATGACTCTGTGAGTGGAGGAGAGAAGTGACACCTGCTCAGTCCCCTGTCTCTCCCCCGACCTCTGCCATGTTCTGGGGCTAAAGGAGAGCTAAATACCCAACTATATATCAGTGATAAAGTTGAACATAATCACTTAGCCTATTATAATAGTTTCCCACTTCTGTTCTTACCAATGTGGGTATACCTCATTTGAATGTCAATTTCAAAACACATTGAGAGATCTCCCATTTTTCCAGAACACAGGCTTCCAAAGCTTCTGTGCTTCCTGTGGCCTGTGACTCTCCCAGGCAGCTGCAGATGCCTCTAGCACTGGTCAGAGTTATTCACACCAAAGAACACGGGTCCCAGATCAGTGCAGTATTGAAGCAAAGAAAACAGACACTAATGCGTCACTCCATGCCCCATGTGTCAGCCACTCTGAGCTTAATCTCCCATCTTCTAAGATAATTTTGATATAGCATTAATATATATAATTTAAAAGTCTATGCTGGTTTTTAAATTTTTATTTATTTGTTTAGAAGAAAGGAAAGTACTGAGAAATTACTCATTTTCTGAACCTCATGATCATAGTCAAGCTTTAGTAAATTTTGCAGCTTTGACATCCTCCTGCCTCCTGTTTGCCACCATATGGTCAGGTATGTCTGTTCTCTGCCACTGAGACACCCTGTGCTTCTTCATATACAAGAAGCAACATGGTAGTGCTTCAGGCCTCAGACGATAGGCTTTGCTTTGCAACCAAGCTACTGTTAACTCCAATAAATTTGAAATATTTGACTTTTCTTTTGAGGTAAGGTATCAATATGTAGTCTTGAATTCAGAATCCATACATTCTGACCTCCAAAATTTTAAGTACTAAGATTATAGTTATATGCCAACTCTGTTTGACTTTTTGTAAGATTATTTTAATTGGAATTAACCCCATTTTCAGAGCAATGTCACATTAATATGATCTTAGGAAATTTCAAGGTTGTAAGAAATTTAGAATTTCTCAAAATACAGCAATACTTTTCATTAATGTATCTTTGACTACTCATTTAAATAGCCTCATGTATATGATAACATCTTTTTCTTACTTGCTTGTAGTGCTCACTGTCCAATTTATGATTTATAGTTGTTTCAACAGTAACTTCAACTGCATACCAATAAGCAGCAATTCAATTGTGTATTCCTCTGCTTGCTGCATTTTGTACCAAATATGCATAGATTAGGAAAAGCATAGCACTTTACTTCATTTGCTGAAGCAGGAACAAATGTTTCCATGGGATTTTAAGTCAGGTTATTTTGTGAACAACTTTCTACCAGAAGCTAAATAAATTTTTTATTAGCTATTATGTTAAGGGCCTGAGGATATTAATTTAATATCGGTCAGAGCGTAGTGTTCACATGCCATAGACAAAAATGCTCAGAGGCTACATGTGGCCCTGAGTCACATTTTACGAGTACCAACATTCAACAGGAGTTATATTTGGGACTGGAATTTATATATCTTGGGAAGGATTCCCTCAAGGTCCACAACACTGAGTGCCTCAACAAAGAACAGATGAATGCATGTCTTAATAGTATGTCAGTAACTGTACAGCAGCAAATTATGCTACCTATATGTATAACAGAGAAATTACTTTCTCCAGAAGGTGGTAGAACATGGGTGAGGAAAGTAGAAATGATAAATTCTGTGCAGGAGGTACACATATTCAGTATTAATTCATAATCAAGTCTATTAAGAAGTGGTTGACTGGAGACACCCACTCGGGATTCCTGTCCCATCCCTATCTCAGACAGGAGTTTCCCTTTCCTTCATTAAGTATATTCTGCTCATTAAAAAAAAAAAAAGTGTTTGACTTAGTGACAATGTGTAAGACTTTTGGAAGTCACAACAGTAGTACACAATAGATTATTATGGAAATTTGCTAATATGAGATAGATCAATGAAACTACAGATGTGATAGTAAGAATGGTTTGCATGATGCTATAAATCATAAATCCCACTGAATAGTTATAACGAAGTTTTCTACTTCTGAACTGGAATTTCACAATCACTCATCCTTCAGCCCGACAGCTGAAATTATCACTTAATTTCTACTGTGTCAACATTGACTTTCATCATCACTTTAATATTTTGGCTATATATCTGAAAGTACTGTTTCAGACCTAGGGAATTTGCTTGAAGAACACATTGGCTAATTTATAGAGTAAGTAAAATGAAAACTAAATTTAAAACAATGAGGGAGAAGGATTTATGGTCCACATTACCAGATATACATATTATCATGTTGTAGGCCAACTTTCATGCATTCTTAATGTCTCTAGAGGAGAAAATTATCTTCTTCATATCCTCGGTATCTTAAAAAGAGAATAAATCATGGAAATTCTCTTGAGTCTTCTGAGAGAAATCATATTCTCAGTATAATAATGAACACCATGTACTGCATGAATGAAAGAGTGGTTTATAAATTTTACTATAACTAAAATGTGACCAGATTAGTACTTGTCCATGTGTGAGAGCATCACAGCTTCTTGTTAGACTGTATTCACATTTATAAATAAGAAAAACAAGGAGTGTATAAAAACAGGAAAATGAAGGCCACCTTTGTCAGGACCAAAAAAAATACATAAAAGCCAAACAAAAGCTAAATGAGTTGGGTGTGGCTGGACACATCAAGGGCAAGAATAGTGAGAAAACCAATTTCATGAGTTTTATACACAGAGATCCTGAAAAAGATGTCATCATCAGAGACATTATTGTTTCTTTAAAAAAAAAAGACCAATGAAAACAAAAGTTTCAAAATGGGCTATTAGGAGAGTAATAATAATTAATACATTGTTTATTATTAACTTCCTAGTAGTTACTCAAAGTACAAGATGCAGCTGTGATGTCTTATCCAAACAGTATGAGAACAAACCTAGAAACTAGATGCATAACTATCTTTTTTTTTTATTTTTATGGCCAGCTCAGCCTGTCCTGCTGAACCATCTCGTTGGCCCTCCATAACTATCTTAACTAGTATATCTATATATTTTTCTTTTCCTTTTCCCTTCTTACCGCTTCCCTTTCTGAAACGGTTTCTTTATTCTTTGAGCAGTTACTTCCCAATCCACAATATCTATTGTACATTTTGAATCCTATTTACTTAGTCAGTTTATCACACTAATGAGGCATTTTGGTGTTTACAAATGTGGGTCTGATTTATTTCACTTATGAATATGGTGTCTAGTTGGATCCATTTATCTATAAAAGTTTCAAGATTATCCTTCTTTATGGCTCAGGAAAATTTTTATAATATTCCATTATCTAACTTTTTCTTTATACAGCCCTTCACTGATAGGCACTCAGGTTGTTTCCAAAGTTTGGCCACTACACATTGTGCTGCTATAAGCATTAGTACACATGTCCCATTGTGGTATATATTTTTTTTTAATTTTTCATAGATAATACCCAGAGAAGAATAGCTGGGGCAAACAGAATTTTGAAGACATTATTCTAATCTACTGACAGGAAGGGAAGTAAAGTGACCTAGTTTAAATGTAGATACAGCATTTTTATGAATAAATGTTTCCAGTTAGTTGCACTAAAGATGATCACTATACTTCCTAAAGTTTTTTTTGTTTTGTTTTGTTTTTGCCCCCCCCCCCCAACCAAGGATTGAACTCAGCCCTTTCACTTGCCAGGCAACCTAATGTGTTTAATTTTGTTTATAAATTATTTATATTTTGGGTTTTCAATTTAAGAGATATGCTGTGATATCTCATTGTGGGTGTCTCATTTACCTCCTTAAGGGGACCAGGAGATGGAGACAGGGAAGAGGTAGGGAATATCCCATCATCAATAATAAAAATCATGTGAATGCTCTGCACTAGAATGCCTTAAAAGTGATTTTAGAATATTAGGGTCATAAAACAGAGCCTTCATTTTAATAAAGGCCTATTTTTTCACAGACACATACTAGAATTCTGTAGAAGGTATACACTAGTGTGTCCATGTAAGAATTTTAGAAAGAAATGGGGACTTTAAGTTGGTAAGTCAGGACCATCACCCTCACACCAAGGCTCATTTCCTTTCGGCCCCAAACTGGGACCAACTTTGTATCTTGGACCCCAGCTGGGACCAAATCACAGAAACTCTCCTTCCTGGAGCACTGAAAGTCTCCTACAGACCAGGTACCATACCTGCTTAGCTTGGCTCTCCTTCGACTTTTCCAGCCTGCAAACACCCTCCCCTAAAAGCCCTTTTAAATTCCTTGTCTTCATTTGTTCAGGGTTGTCTTGGGCTGCTAGACAAGATACGTGCTTGCTTCTATCTCCAATAAATTTTCTTCAGTCAAGGCCCAGCGGGATGGCTCAGGGGTCTAAAGCGCCTGCTTAAGAAAGCTTAGGTGGCTGCAGGCACCGTGGTTCGATCGCCGACACCACATGCTGCACCGGCCCTGCCCTCAGGGCGGGCTGAGCCGGCCATAAAAATAAATAAATAAACAAACAAACACTTTTAAGATTTTTAATTAAGAATCTATAATTTATATTCTAGATTACTCCATGCAGAGAAATGTTGCTGAAAGATGTTGTTCTCTTGGTTTGATAGCACCATTTAATCACACAATGTAAAAGAAGTTTCTTTTCCCCAATATAGTGAAATTAATTACAGGTACTTAGACCACATGTCTGTAATCTCAGAGCTGGGGAGGCTGAGACAGGAGAATTACTATGAGTCTAAGCTGTGAAGCAAGACCTTGTACTAATTAATTAATTAATTAATTGATTTTAAAAAGACCTTGGAAGTGGACCTTGTAATAATTTTACCTCAATTATCTTCTTTTCTGAACATAAGACAGATTTCCTTTAGAAATTGTTTTACTCTTGTGTGCTTCAGGGGAAGCTGACCCAAAGGAGGAATCCTGATATACCGAACCCTAATCATCAAGGCCAGTGCATCTGTCAGGAACTGAGATTTTCATAGGCATATGAGGTACACAATAAATGATGCATAAGGAGAATTTGTAGTGGTTGATGCATTGTCCCGGTTTGGCTGGATTGCTCTGGAATTTAACACCCTGGTATGGGGGGGACCCTACCTAGGGTGGGGAGGGTGCACCCTCAAATGACACAGCACTAGGAGAATATATAAAGGGATTGAGCAAGGTTGGTTACTCCTCTCCGGAGGAACTGCAGTCTTCACGAACTGCTTGGACGTCATCTCCTGGCTTTTAGCGAGGCCTCTTCAGCACCTACCTTGGATCCTTCAGCCTTGCATGGCAGAATCTTCAACCTTCCATCACTTCTATTGCAAGCCCACCGATACCGACCTGCACAGATGCAGCACTGGGCTCCAAACCTGAGACTGAAGCCTTTGGCTTCGGGTGTGCAAACACCCTCCTCATGCTTCCTCATCAGACTCTGTGGCTGACCTCCTGAGCCAATTTTGTAATTTCCTACACGTTTGGACATCTTGGGTTATATCTGTTCCTGGTATTATATCGGTTCCTCTAGAAAATCCTGACTGATACAAAAGTCTTCATGAATTCCTTCTCCTTCTCGCTTTGCCATTTTAAAATGTAATTTCTAGAATGTTTTGCTCTATTAAGATGAAATTAATAATGAAATTACTTGATAAACAATAGAAAAAATAACCTGGATATTTTATGACATTATTAAATCTGTGAGCCATTTAACAATAAGGGAGATTTATATCCTTCACAAAGTAAAAATCATTCTTATTTTCAGCTAGACCACAACCTATTATCCTTTGAATGAATGAAATATTCTTTCTTTGCAAAGACCTGTGTGTGTTTAAGTTTCTAAGAAAAAAAGAAACATTTTTTGTTAATTCAGGACACTTTGAAGTTCATGAACCTAATTCTGCTTTGACACCTTTTTGAAAAAAAATGGAGGTAATACATTATATTTTTTGAAAAGTAAGAAAACAATCATTTCTTTTAACAGACTGAACCAAAGTTTTAAAAGCCATCTACACTAAACCTGTGAACTTATGTTTTGTTCTCTTAGACACAAATGAAATATATTATCATATTTCATTTTATGACATGTTGAAGTGCACAGGGTTTTTTTAGTGATTTTTAGAAAGATACTATGTTTTGGGAAATCATGAAACAATACAGTCAATACTGGAGAAGGCAACAAATCATTATTCAGGTTATAAGTATTCAGAAAGAGATGAAACATATATAAAGTATCACATTGAAAATAGTATCAATAATAGCATTTATCAAAAGCAGCCTTCTAAAAGGAACCCTTCTCCACTGCTGGTGGGAATGCAGACCGGTGCAACCATTATGGAAAACAGTGTGGAGGATCCTTACAAAACTAGAATTGGAAGTTCCGTTCAATCCAGCTATCCCCCTACTGGGAATTTTCCCAGAAGAACTGAAAACATCATACCATACTGACATCTGTGCACCTATGTTTAAAGCAGCCCAATTTGTTATAGCCAAATCTTGGAAACAACCAAAATGCCCATCATTTGAAGAATGGTTAAAATCAGTGTGGTATTTTTATACAATGGAATACTACTCATCCATAAAGAATAAGTTTGAAGACTTCATATATAAATGGATGTATATTGAACATATACTCATCAGTGAAATAAACCAGACATATATTCATAAATATCGTATAGTCTCCCCAATATAAGAACTTTAAAGAAGAAGATAAGAACTTAAGGGCATAACACAGCTAAATGTGTTATGGATTAAACAACGAAGTAACTGGAAACAGATAAAGGAGAAAACATATCAAGAGCAAAACTATGCACTTATGTACACAGGATGAATCAGATATTGGTCTCAAGAACATTCAAAAGGTTCATCACATTGAACATAGCACTATGTAACACTAAAACTATGCTTGGAATGCATGTCACTCTTGTCTTTTTGATGTGTACTGCTCCTGGTGTAAACTCAGTTACTGTCATTCTCTCTTTCAAGAGTAGTACTTAGAAATAAGAGACTGGGCCAAATACCATAGTCTTGACAGGCTATAATTTTGTATTTCCTTGAATCCCCAATCTCTGTGTAAAAATTGTGTAGCTGCTTATATCACAATGTATGGAACGTTATTAGAATATCAATGATGGTCAGAAAATATCAATTCCAAGCTAAGTAAAAAATATTTGATACTCAGAAAGCCAGTGATGATAAGCTCAAGTACCTCTGCAATAGTGTAATAGTATCAGAAAGCTTTTCTGCTGGAGGGTTAAGAATGTAAGTTAACAGACCAAAAATTGGAGAAAAAGAAAGGCTATGAAGATAGCCAATATTTTGGCCCTAGCCCTTCAAGGTCAATAAGGACTCAGGATATAAGAGAACCTGTACTGTAATATCCTATAACTCACAGGTGTCCTAAATTTTCTGGTCAAGGAGATTATGGGACCACAGAGGAAAGGGATAAATGAACTATAGTGCATCTAAGGAGAGTCACCCAGAGAAAAACATTCTCTCAGGCTTTCACAGAAAGCAAACTGGTCAACCAATGGCCATGACTTGTCCTGAATGTTGACACTAACAACAGTTATACAAAGTACTGTCCCAAACTTAATCCTGAGGGGATTTGATCCTGGAAGATACAAAAAAAAAAAAAAAAAAAAAAAAAAAAAAAAAAAAAA
>PVJA010054580.1:0-11511 GCA_004027025.1 Myocastor coypus
AAAAAAAAAAAAAAAAAAAAAAAAAAAAAAAAAAAAAAAAAGGACAGGACAGATACTTTTGTTTTCTTTTTGGAGACAGGGTCTCACTATAGCTCAGGTTGGCCTTGAACTCACTTTATAATCCAGGCTTGCTTGTTACCACACTCTTTTATTTCTTTCAGATCTCTTTATGTTCAGTACTTCATGCTGTTATTTAATGACATGTCCCATTTCCCACAATTTTAAAACCTTAAGGGCTATCTTGGCTTCTCTCAGTCCACTAGTCCTCCCTATCTGATTTATCTATTTGCTGACAATGTGTTGTCAATCCTATCTTGGAATTATACTATTCTATGCAAATTCTTACTGCATCTGCCCACTGCATAATTTAATTCTGGTCTTTCTTTAGTCTCTTCCTATGAACGTCCAATCTTACTACTACAGTCAAGCGTTTCTTAAAGGGAAAGGGGGAAGTAAACTACAAACAGAGATTGGATCTTAAGACTTTATTTATTTTTTTTTTTTTCATTTCAGAACCTTTGTTTATTCACTCATTTCCAAGGCCAGCTCAGCCCGCCCTGAGGGCAGGGCTGGCGCAGCATGTGGTGCCGGGGATCGGACTGCGGTCCCTGCAGCCACCCAAGCTTTCCCAAGCAGGCACTTTGGACCACTGAGCCATCCTGCCGGGCCCCCTGGATCTTCAGACTTTAGATTGACCTGGATCTAATCTACCCTCCTAAGCAGTTTCTTAGCTCACCAGGATGATCCAGCCAACTGAGTACGTCACCCTTTCTTTCATATTCTTCCTTTCTCCATCCCGCCTCCACCTTGTTTCTGGGGATTGAATGGAAGTCTCAGCACTGACCCACATCTCCAGCAGCCCCCAAGTCTCACTAGCTTACACATTTTTTTTTTTTTTTTTTTTTTTTTTTTTTTGTCTTTTTGAGACAGGGTCTCGCTGTACAGTTCAGGCTGACCTGAGCTGTTTAGAACCCCGGGCTGGTCTCGAACTCTCACCAATCCTCCCACCTCAGCCTCCCGAGTGCTGGGATTACAGGTGTGTGCCACCACGCCCGGCAAGCTTACACCTTTTCTTATTCCCACCACCAGTTTTGTTTTTGTGCATTTCAGCCTCTGCTTATTTTTCCTTAGTCTGAAATATTTAGTTAAATGTCTTTTTTTGCCGCTAAGACAGGGTCTTGGCTATGTATTTTAGGCTGGCCTTGATGTCAGTATATAGCCAAAGCTGGCCATGAACATGGGGTCTTCCTCAGCCTCAGCCTCCCCAAGGCTGGGTTATACAGGTGTGCCACTATGGCTGTTTTAAATGTGGTTTCTTTCAAAAGTCAGATAGACACAACAAAAATTTACCCCACCTTTTTTTCTGGATGTATCTAATACCATCCAAACCCATCTTGTGCAGTATTTACCTGTCCTCATAAACATTTCATTGATCTATGACTTGTACTTATATAAATTCCTCTGGGTACCTGGCACAATTATTAACTTTCATGATGACTTCAGAAAATGTGGTACCTACTATATGTGAGACTTTGGGAACGAATAAAGCAATGATCAAAATAAAGTTTCTCTTTTTATGGCATTTACATTCTCATGAGTATCTGGAGGGAAGGCAAGCGCTTTGAGAATGAGAAGAAAGCCAAGCAGTGTTGCTGTGCAGGGAGAGTGCTCTTGCAGGCCTGAGTTGATTTTTAAGCAAAGTCTGAAGCTAAGACAGCGAGTCCTGGAGTAACATGTCTGTATCTTTGGCCATTCAAATAACTTTCCACTGAGAAGCTACCCATGTAGCTCGTTCCATGCTGCACCAGAGACAAAATATACATACCACAATAATAATGGGCAGAGAGCTTTCTTAAAAGCTATAAAGCAAGCCACAAAAAAAGGGAAAGCTATTGATCACAAGGATGTAATAGCACTGGGAACCTAACAGCAATTCAAAGTGCTGACTTAAATAGTTACTGAAAATCAATTTAAGACATTTTCCTACTCTAGTATGTACCCCACCCCCACCCCAAAACCAGCACATTTGTCAAAGAAGCATAGATACATACTATAAGCATCACACTTCTTTTTTATTTTTTTGTATTTTGGGGAAGGGTCTACAGGGTCTCACTACTAGATCAGACTCCACCTGTTTACAGCCTTTCAAGAGCTGGGATTACAGGGGTGCCACCACACCCAGTCTCAGCATGCCCCAGGGGCAGGGCCAGCATGGCTGGCCCAGGGATTGTGCCTACTTGCCCACACTTTAATTTACTGAGCTGCTGGCCCCCTCGGGGCTGGGGAGATAGCTCCGTGGCACAAGTGCCTGCCTGGCAAGTGCAAGGTCATGAGTTCAAACCCCGGTCCCACCAATAAATAAATAAATAAATAAAGGAAATACTCAATGTATAAAAGCTCATGGATCAGAGCATTCTGTAACTGATCTGAACTGAAATTTTGTTCAGTAACATTTTAAAGCCTTAGGCTTATGGTTCAGTGTCTACGGTGCATGGGGCAGAATTTAATTGGCAGAATCTGTTCTAACATGTAAACAGACCAATGAGGCAGGACAGGTGCTTGAGTTACATGGCCAGAAACATTTTTCTAACAATTCTGCAAAGACCCACAAAGGAACTGTCAGTTCTTCGTAAATGTCCTGCAAAACTTTCCTAATTTTCAGTAACAAGTAGTGCTGTTTTTTCTGCAACCGCATCTGGAGGAGGAGGGTATTTCTTTAAACCTAACCGTATATGTCAACAACTGCAAATTCTCCTCTACCGCATCCATCTTCCTCTCCTCTCACAACTTCCCCTATGCTATGAGTGTCAGTTTTTTCCCCTTCACCCCAATTCTTACTCTAAAAGCCAATGAATGCATGCTTCAGCCTCAGCCATAAAATAGTACACATTTCTAGTGTGTACTTTTAGCTAATAAAGAACTAAGATTTTTGTTGTTTTTTTTTTTCTTTCAGGACTGGGGTTCAAACTCACAACCTTGTACTTGCCACACAGGTACTTCTTGTTTTGTGTTGCTAATGTGTAAATTTATCAAGAATTTTAAAAAATAAATAAATAAAATAATAATAATAATAAAAAAGAATGAAAGGAGCGGGGGCCCGGCAGGATGGCTCAGTGGTCTAGGCAGCTGCAGGGACCATGGTTTGATCCCCGGCACCAGCTGCGCCAGCCCTGCCCTCAGAGCAGGCTGAGCTGGCCATAAAAATAAATAAATAAACAAACAAAAGTTCTGAAAAAGAAAAAAAAGAAAGGAGCAATTGAAGTTCTTTTTTTTTTTTTTTTGTCTTTTTGAGACAGGGTCTCACTATGCAGTTCAGGCTGGCCTTGACCTCACTTTTGTAGCCCAGGCTGCTCTCAAACTCATACTGATCCTCCTGCCAAAGCCTCCCAAGTACTGGGATTACAGGCGTGTGCCACCACACCTGGCTGGAGTTATTTTGCCTTCAAAAGTAAAAATAGAAATAACTACAACGTGACAGGACTCACAATCACTATTCCAAGCAATATTTGAAGAAGTTGAAAAGTAACATTTATATGAATAATGAGACAGAGAAAAATCTCCCAAATGATTTCAACCACTGTAGTACTATATATATAGCATACTGAAAAAAAATTGTCTTACAACTTTTTGGACATAAAAGCTCTTTGCAAGGGATGGGGAAATAGAAAACAGAATATAAAATGAGGGGATTAAATTAACCCCTCTTATTAAAATGTATATCTTATTAATAGTTAGCACAAGTACTAAAAGTAGTATTTTTTTGTTATTAAGTTTTATTCCTTAAAAGTATTACCACACTTTTTTTTTGTATTTTTTTTAGTAAGGGTCTACAGGGTCTCACTACGTAGATCAGATGTAGAGAGTCACCTGTGTTCAGTCTCCCAAGGAGCTGGGACTATAGGCACAAGCCACCACACCCAGTCTCAATCACTGTCTTACTATACCCCAGGGGCTGGCACGGCAGGCCAGGATTGTACCCTGGCCACCGCATCAGCCTGAACAGGTGCCTTAATCTGCTGAGCATTTTGGCCAGTCCTACAAGTTTGAAGAAGCAAAAGATAGCTGAGAAATATACATTAACAGATTGAGGTCCATTAAGTCAGGTGTGTGGACCAGGGACAAGCTCAGCGGCCCAAGCACATGCCTGGCAAGTAAAAGGTTCCTAGTTCAATCCCTGATACCACACAGCATGCTGGGCTCAAAATCCTGGGTGTGCTGGGGCATGCTTGCAATCCCAGCACTTGGGAGGCTGAGGCAAGAAGATCTTGCAAGTTCGAGACCAGCTTGGGCTACAAAAGTGAGCTCAATGCTAGGCTGAACTCCATAACAAGACCCTGTCTCAGAAAGACAACAAACACACACCCACTATCAAAGACCAGGGGCATAACTTGGTGGAGTAAGTGCTTGCTTGGCAAGTGTGTAAGTTCCTGAGTTCAAACCCTAGTCCCGAAAAAAAAAAAAAAAAAAAAAAAAAAGACCTATAGTCTCCCTTTTACAGTGAAATAACTTCATTTAACAATTTTAATACAATGCCTAACAAACCAGGTGCAAAATATCACACCATTTTGAAATTCTAAAAATGTTTCTCAAAATGAGGTTGTAACATAACCTGTTTTTTGCAGACATTTAGCTACAATATGCACTAACAACAACCTACTTAAGCTGGCAAGTACCACAGATAAGTACGTTGAATGCTTTCAAATATTGTACTTCACGCAGTTTCCATGTCAGCTGGTGTTCTTCCTATTAAAATTCCAATAAACCTTACACATAATCATCAGTGTCATCCAAAGAATGTGGAGTCAGAACACACTGAGGAGAGCATTTATAACTCAGAAGCAGCATCCTCAGTAATCAGCTTTAAAAATAGATACAACGGAACTTCTTTTAAGGGAGCCTCACAGGAAGTCAAGGAAACACTGTTTAACTTTTATCTCCTGAAAGTGTTGTTGGGGGGGGGGGGATTATCACCTACCAAATTCTTACCCAACATAGCTAAAAATATCAATGACCCCTTTTACTAAATTCACATTAAATGTATCTGGTGCTATATTCACGGGCCTACTCTTAAGGTCCTCCAGCAACATGGTAACAACATGCCATTAATCCTGAGCTGTTTTTCACAAAAGTCCAACCCTAAGGAGGACACTAATCTAACTGACCAAGGAAATGGGAAGCAGCCACCCACCTGAGTCTCCAACAATACATCACACCTGTCCAAGTCAATGGCTAAAGCATGGGTGTCATCTCTTCCAGCCTCATAAGAAACTCTTCAAATAATTGCAAAAAAAAAAAAACACCTAAAAAAGTTCAATGTAAGGAGGAACCGAGACTGAACCCAGGGTGGCCAGCTACATAAGAAAGCCCTGGATTCAATCCCCTGCACCACACACACAAAGTTAAACTTGGTCCACTTATACATGTCAGAACTCACAGTATGTTCCTAATCCATCTTTGTATAAACATTAGTCCTTCAATCTCCACTATTTTGCCTGCGGGGTTTGGCAATGAGATAATAGCACCCAGGGCTCCTGCCACCTCCAACAGTAGTAATTTCTCCTAAACATCTTTCCAAGGAACCCCATAGACTCTATAGACATCAACCAGGCAAGCTGGTTCTTGGCCAATTTCTATAAACAGGTGGAACCCAAACACATTTTCTCACTTCTCATATTCAATCCTCTAAAGAGAAGAGGTGTGAGACAGGAGGTGTCTCTCTCTTCCTGGAGCATAGTCTCAGGGCTCACCTGTCACCCCTCTATATATGACACTCAAAGAAAATCCCTGTTTATCCTACTCCTGAGTTCCAGGCTAAATGCCACAGGTACTCCCTTGAGTCTACGAACAAGCTCTCAAAAATACTTGCTGACTTGATACTTTTTTTTTTTTAATTTTATTTCATTTTTCTTGTTTCAGAACCTTTGTCTGTTTTTTTTTGTTTTGTTTTGTTTTGGTTTTTTTTGTTTGTTTGTTTCTTTGTTTTTGTGGGACCAGGGTTCAAACTCACGACCTTGCACTTGCCCAGCAGGCACTTGTGCCTCGGAGCTATCTCCCCAGCCCCCACCTTTGTCTGTTTATTCACTCATTTTTATGGCCGGCTCAGCCCGCCCCGAGGGCAGGGCTGGCGCAGCATGTGGTGCCGGGGATCGAGCCACAGTCCCTGAAGCTGCCCAAGCCTTCACAAGCAAGCGCTCTAGACCACTGAGCCATTCCGCCCGGCCCCTGACTTGATACTTTCATAAAGAAAATTCTGGGCCAGCAAGATAGCTCAGCAGTCTAAAGCGCCTGCTTAGGCAACCGCAGGAACTGCGGTTCAATCCCCTGTACCACATGCTGCGCCAGCCCCACCCCCAGAGCAGGCTGAGCCAGCCATAACATAAATAAAAAAATAAAGTTAAAAGATCAAACTTTAAAAATAGAAAATTCTATAGCTTTAAACTATGACTGCCGGGCGTGGTGGCTCACGCCTGTAATCCCAGCACTCGGGAGGCTGAGGCAGGAGGATTGGTGCAAGTTCGCGACCAGCCTGGGCTATGAAAGTGAGCTCAAGGCCAGCCTGAACTGCATAGCGAGACCCTGTCTCAAAAAAATAAATAAATAAATAAATAAACTATGACTTACTCATTTTTAAAATCTGTAGTGAAATATACAAAGCAAAATTTACAATTTTAACCATTTTAATTATATAATAGAGGCTATGACTTTTTAACATTTTTCTTTTCCATAACTTTTCATCAGAGTATATATACATTTCTAATTGTCTTTTAATCAAATACTTATATCCTACTTTCTGTGCCCAAGTATTTTTTTCTAAATACTTATTTATGTCAATATGGCAACTTAAAAAAGAAAAGGTACAGGAGACTGAGTTGTGGGTTTTTTTGCCCCACTCCCCGAGACTGAGCTTCATACTAAGCTACACTTCCAGTCCTTTTTAAATTCTGAGACACAGTTTGATAAGTCACTAAGTTCCTCAGGCTGGACTCAAAACTCTGATTTTCCTGGCTGGGGAGATAGCTCAGTAGTCTAAGCACCCGCCTGGCAAGCACAAGGGCCCAGGTTTGATCACAGATATCACATACTGTGGTGGCTCCGGGTGCCAAGCCTGCCACTGAAACCGGACATGGTAGCACACCTGCAATCCCAGTGCTGGGGAGGCTGAGACAGGAGGATCACTCTGAGCTGCATAGCAAGACCCTGTACTAAATTGATTAATTTAAAAAACGTTTTGATTTTCCTGATAGCCTCTTAGGCTGCTAGGATTACAGACATGTCCAGCTCATAACAATACAAGAATCTCATAAGAATATTTGTATAAAAGCATATTCACCAGCACTTGGGAGGCTAAGGAAGGAGAATCAGTGCAAGTTTAAGACCAGCCTGGGCTACAAAAAAATGAGCTGCAGGCCAGTCTGAACTGCATGGCTAGACCTTGTCTCAAAAAGACAAAAAAAAGGCTGGGACGGTAGCTCCGTGGCACAAGTGCCTGCCTGGCAAGTACAAGGTTGGGAGTTTGAACTCTGGTCCCACAAAAAAACAAACAAAACAAAACAAAAAAAGAAAAACAAAAACAGCTGGGCGTGGTGGCGCATACCTTTAATCCCAGCACTCGGGAGGCTGAGGCAGGCGGATTGGTGCGAGTTCGAGACCAGCCTGGGCTACAAAAGTGAGCTCAAGGCCAGCCTCAACTGCATAGCGAGACCCTGTCTCAAAAAGACAAAAAAAAAAAAAACCCAAAAAAAAAAAAACAAAACACATTCATTAATAAATACTGTTTATATTTATGGGGTACAAGGCAATGTTTTGGTATACATTACACTGTGGAACTAAACTATGAGAACTTTTCAAAATGAGAAATCTGAGTTAGAAAGGACACTTTCATTCAGGCAATATAGAGAGCAAAGAGTAGAGGAATCAAAGCTGAACAAGTCAAGTACCTGACCCTCTCCACGCTGCCTTCACAATGCCACATTTTCCAACATGTAAGCGGGCCACTGAGCAAGAAACAGCTTAGACAATGCACTACAAAGCATCACCTGCATTATCTGGGGTTGGCAAGGGAGACTATGAAACCTTTATCCAGTGATGAAAAGAAGTAATGGTCACATATTGGCCAAGAGAATGATGCACCAGGGATCATGTCAAGAAAACTTTGGCCACCGTGAATGGAAAGGCCAGTGGAAGATGTTGTCTAGTAAACAGTTTTTAAATCATCATTACTGCAGTTAAGAGTAAGATCTTCTCATTTCTAGCCCTTTTTTAAATTTTAAAGCAGAGCCTTGCCAAGTCTTTAAATTGCTCAAGCTAGACTGAAACACATGATCCTCCTGCCGCTACTTTCCAAACTGCTGAGATTACAAGAGTGCACCATCATGCTTGGCTGAGAAAATATTTAATAGTTAAATGTAAATAACTAGGCAAAATGTTATAAAAAGAAAGCATTCCACTCCACTTCTTTAACAAATTTAATACACTGGATCTAAGCTTTCAGAAGAAATTATAAGTTCAATACACAGCAATAAAAAAAGTAAGCTGCCAGGACAGAAGCACACAATGCTGCTAACATTTTCTTACTACTATGTTTCTCAGGCATTGGTTCACTTTGTATACTACAGGCTGGCAAGACAGACATCCTGGTAGCCAGGTTTGGAGTTCATTCTTTTCTTTAACTTTTATTTATTTATTTATTTATTTTTATTTTATTTCTTGTTTCAGAACTTTTGTTTATTTATTTTTATGGCCAGCTCAGCCTACCCTGAGGGCAGGGCTGGCGCAGCATGTGGTGCCCGGGATCGAACCACAGTCCCTGCAGCTGCCTAAGCTTTCCTAAGCAGGTGCTTTAGGCCACTGAGCCATCTTGCCGGGCCCCCTTGGAGTTCATTCTTTACGATGTTCTCATTTAAATGTAGTTGTAGACCTAACAAGCACTGAGATTTTAGAGCAAGTCTTGCTTGCCACTATTGGGACAAAGTGCTTAGAAAAGCTCTGCACATTCCTCTTGCCATTCACTGCCCATTTCCTACAGTGCTCCAGTTTCACGAAAGCTATCACAGCTTCTTCAGCAGCAGATACAAGGCAGTACCTTCACATTCCTTCTTACAATGGCATAATCAAGCCTATCTCCTACCTAGTAGAAATATTTTGAGCTAAAGTCTACTGTTAGGCCCAGAGGGATGGCTCAGTGGACTAAAGTGCCTGCTTGGGAAAGCTTGGGCGGCTTCAAGGACTGCGGTTCGATTCCCCAGCACCACATGCTGCGCCAGCCCTGCCATAGGGGCAGGCTGAGCCGGCCATAAAAATAAATAAAATTAAAAAATAAAAAAAAAAGTCTACTGTTATATGAATACATAATCCTGTGGTAAACCACACTATTATTGTGTTCAAAAGACAGGCTTAAGGGCCAGCAGCACAAGAACCTGCCCCGCAAGCACAAGGTATTCAGTTTGATTCCCAATCAAAACAACAACCAAAAGACAGGCTTATTGAAAGTTTCTTTCACTTTATGTAGTTTAATGTTTGATACAATCTTTGTGTAGCCTTCAATGGTCCCTATCTGTAATAAGGAATGAAATATGTGATAATAACTATTAAAATAAAACTATTAAAAATGTTAAATGTTTAATAGTTAAATGTAAATAACCAGGCAAAACGCCATAAAAGAAATAAGAATGATATAGGTTAAGAAACATTAAATCTCAATACTTCAACTGCACAGTATTTTTTGGGGGTGTGGGGGGACTGGGGTTTGAACTCATGACCTTGCACTTGCCAGGCAGGTTCCTGTGCCACAGAGCTAACTCCCCAGCCCTGATATTTTCTTTTCAAAATATATGTAGTACAGGGTCTACATGGTCTCACACAGATTGGACTTACAGTAATCTTACTTTCAGTCTCCCAAGTACTAGGATTATAGACAAGTGCCACCACACCCAGTCTCAATCACTGTGCCAGCATGACCAGGGAGTGGGCCAGCACAGCACTGCTGGGAATCAAACTCTTAACCTGCTCTGCCTAAGCAGGCACTTTAATCTGCTGAGCTATCTGGCCAGCCCTGTAATCATCATTCTTAACACTGACAGAAAACATTCAGTGATAGCGGCTTTGGAGATTAGCTTAAAAAAACAAAGACCTACTACTCACTAGCTACAGGGACATGAGTACCTCATTCTGTCTGTGCCTCAGCTTCCACAACTATACAATGTCCTTACAAAAAAGAAAGGCTGTATCATTGTGTTCAGCAATATATAGTGAGTGCCCAACACAGAGAGAATGTTCAATTAATATGTCTAATAAGGTAGAAAAGACCAGATCAAGCGTATAACAAGTATCTGCACGTTAAACTGGAAACAGCCCAATACTTTATATTGAATTTATACTCTCATCTGAAAAAAATAAAATTGGACAAAATATACAAAATGAGGGTTTTAGACACTGGCAGTAGAAGAGGTGAACCCGAAGAGAGAAAACAAAACAGCAAAGCCCTGTGACTGACCTAACTAACACCAGGCAACATGACAGTCTCTCTAGACATGGGGGACAGAACTGAAGGTGTGAAGAAACCAAAGAAGATACAGGAGACCAGAAAAGAAAGCTGCACAGAAAGAGTTATTTTGGAAGTCTCCTGAGAAGGAGCCTTCAAAGCCTGCAAAGAACACGGAGGAACTCAGAAAGTATCTGGGCTGGGAAAGGAACCACCTGAAAGGAAAAAAATCATCCCCAGTTCCCACACAGGGACAGGAGAGGGGAAAATATCTTATACATAATTCAGTGAGCCGCGGAGAAAATCTGTCCTAGACTATAGCCTGTTCTGCATCTGCTTCATAAGATTTAAAAAGATGAAATTCTAAATAAGACAGTTCTAGGCCACAGGGATAGTATGGAGTGTGCTGAGACTGAAGCTAGCTAAGCCACCTTCTGTGACTTCTACTGCTACACACTGAATAGGAAGGACTCAGGGAAATGCTGATCTATGCAGTAGTGATGGACATTTTGGTGGGTTTGAAGATGTGGCTGTGACAGATTGTGCGACCGTATACATGGATGCATGTATGTCACTGTGGAGACAATGATCTTTGAGGATGTGGCTGTGAGCTTCACCATGGAGTGGGTTTTGCTGGATCCATCTCAAAAGAAGCTCTACAGAGATGTGATGAGAGAAACTCTGGGAAAGTGGCTGCTACAGGTAGAGCCCTGGATAATCAGGAAGTTGAAGAAAAGCACAAAAATGACTGGAGAAATCAAAGAAATAAAGATTTGGAGATATGCTAACCACTAAATATGTCCACCATGGCTCACACTGGACTGAAGACATACAAGATTTTGGGATTAGAAGACAAACTGTATCAAGGGGCTGGGGAGATAGCTCCATGGCACAAGTGCCTGCTTGGCAAGTGCAAGGTCGTGAGTTCAAACCCCAGTCCCACAAAAAAAAAAAAAAAAAAAAAAAAAAAAAAAAAAAAAAAAAAAAAAAAAAAAAAAAAAAATAAAATTTTTTTTTTTTTTTTTTTTTTT
>PVJA010054581.1:0-11532 GCA_004027025.1 Myocastor coypus
TCATAAAACTTAGTTTTGTTACTGTTATTATGCCCCCAGTTAGATTTCTTTTTTCGTAAACATTCATTCTGTTTCCTTGTTTGCCCACAGTACTGAGGCAAGGATTGGCATTCAGTCAGATCTATCGTTTCTCCTTGTCTGATGGCACTCTTGTTGCTGCGCAAACGAAGAGCAAACTGATCCGTTCTCCGACTACTAATGAGCCTCAGCTTGTCATATCTTTACATATGCTTCACAGGTAACTCCAGCTCTGAAGAATTCATCTTCCCTTCCCAAGTTGACAGAAAAATGTTATAAAAGCAACAAAATGATCCTACAGCTTTGTAGATTTGTTAGGCATTTCTGTTGATCAGTCCTGGTTTTATAAAGTATAAAATTAAATTGTGGTGAACTATTAGTTAAAAGCCAGGTAGTGTCATTGGCAAGTAAGGATTATCTTTTGAGTTTTAGCCTTAACACTAGGGAGGTTTAGAATCTGGCTGGAAAAACACAGCCCTCACACAACTTTGCTCCAGCATGATCACCCTTTACACCAAAGTTGACCACTGCCATTGGCAACACAGATAAGGCAGGAATACTGAAGCCACTAGCACAGTTTCTGAACATCGGTGTTTAAATCTAAAACTTGCATGAACATACACATAGAATGTGTTAGAATTGTGTTTCTGAGTTTAAGTTAGCATTTAGATATTAGACCTTAAATTAAAGGGTGATAAACTTTTTTATAATAAAGAAAAGTGAATGCTGACTTAAATGTCAAAAACTATATTGTTCAGCCAGGGATATAACTCAACAAGTCTTGATTTCAATCCCCAGTACCAAAATAGATAGGTAGACAGACAGACAGATAGACAGACAGACAGACAGACACAGATAGATTATATATAGTTAAATATATATTTTAAGAGCATATGTTAAAGAAAATGATTAAATTTCAAGTTGCATAAATGTTTATGTGTGTGCTGTGGAACTTTATGAGTTATAATCAGGAAGTTACTCTAGCTGAAGAGTCCTGTTTCTCAATGATTTACTTGATTATGTAGGAAAAAAATACTCGGTCAGCCCTGTTTGCCAGCTGTTAATAAATCTCACTTCAAAATGAAAAAATTTGAAAATGATTACAGATGTGACAGATTGACAGATTGCACCCACCTAGGTGAAGGCTAATAGTTTGACAGTTCGTGAAACCTGCTTTGTTTGGATTTGTGAGCATTTTAGTAACTCACAAATGTTGCCAGCCAGGTATGGTGGTACACACCTATAATCCCAGCATTTGGGAGGCTGAGGCAGGAGGATCAGTGTGAGTTCAAGACCAGCCTGGGCTACAAAAGTGAGCTCAAGGCCAGCCTGAACTACACAGTGAGACCCTGTCTCAAAACACACACACACACACACACACACGATGCCAGAGTTGAAAATGAATGTTGAGGCTTGAGAAATCATCTTGTTCTGACAGCTTACTTTTTGTCCCTTGGTTAAAGGCCATTATCCAGGAGTAAGGGAGTAAAATCACAAACTTTGACAGCTACTCCTAAGCTCCCTGCTGCAAGCCAGGTGTGATACCCATGCCTGTAACCCCAGCACTCAGGAGGCTGAGGCAGGCTAAGGCAGGAGGATCAGGGTGAATTCAGGGCCGCTGTCTCAAAATGACAAAAAAAAAACAAAATGAAGCTCCTTCCCATGTCAGCTCTGAGTCTCTGACTTATGGGAGTTAGGTTAGTGGAAATTTATTAGATAAGGTGGACTAATTCTAAACAATTATAATAATTCCTTTAGCTCTACGTCCTACAGTCCCTGTAATAGTTAGGCACAGGTTTTCCTTTCCACATTTTCAGTCCATCTTGAACCCAAGGTAATGTATATCCAAGTTCTTAAAGCCTACAGATGTGTCTGTTATTAGGCAGTATAATTTTCTAGCAAATATTTGAAGAGAGCTATCCTTGTTTGGATCATCTATTCAACAGTACAAGCTCTCTCACTCATGAGAAAGATATATATGTAATCAGAGCCCTCCTAATGTCCTGTCTGCTAACTCCAGATTCAATATGATTGTAGTCAAATTTATATATACCCCTTCTGTAAAATCACAGACAGCTTAACAAGTTATCTCAAAAACATCCCTCTTGGTCCAAAACAATACAAGTTCAGTCTTGTCCGTAATTGCAGATGGCTTCATCTCAGTTTTGTCTATCCTTTAAATGCAGTCTGTGCTTGTAGAGAAAAGAGGCCATCTCATTTTTCAAAATTAATAACAACTTGTGAAGCATTTTCCTTTTATCTTATATTTCTTTTCTTTCCTCATTATGCAGAGAGCAGAATGTATGTGTAATGAATCCGGATCTGACTGGACAAGCAATGGGGAAGCCATTGAATCCCATTAGCTCTAGCAGCCCTGCCCATCAGGCCATATGCAGCGGGAACCCAGGTCAGGACATGACCCTTGGTAGCAATATAAATTTTCCCTTAAATGGCCCAAAGGAACAAATGGGCATGCCCATGGGCAGGTTTGCTGGTTCTGGGGGAATGAACCATGTTTCAGGCATGCAAGCAGCCACTCCTCAGGGTAGTAACTATGCACTCAAAATGAACAGTCCCTCACAGAGCAGCCCTGGCATGACTCCAGGGCAGCCTAACTCCATGCTTTCACCAAGGCATCGCATGAGCCCTGGAGTGGCTGGCAGTCCTCGTATCCCACCCAGTCAGTTTTCCCCTGCAGGAAGCTTGCATTCCCCTGTGGGAGTCTGCAGCAGCACAGGAAATAGCCATAGTTATACCAACAGTTCCCTCAATGCACTTCAAGCCCTCAGTGAGGGGCACGGGGTCTCATTAGGGTCATCGTTGGCTTCACCGGACCTAAAAATGGGCAATTTGCAAAACTCGCCAGTTAATATGAATCCTCCCTCACTCAGCAAGATGGGGAGCTTGGACTCCAAAGATTGTTTTGGGCTTTATGGGGAGCCATCAGAAGGTACAACTGGGCAGGCGGAAAGCAGCTGCCATCCTGGAGAGCAGAAAGAGACAAATGATTCCAGCGTGCCCCCAGCAGCAAGCGGGGAGAGAGCCGAGGGACAGAACAGGCTGCATGACAGTAAAGGGCAGACCAAACTCCTGCAGCTGCTGACCACCAAGTCTGACCAGATGGAGCCTTCACCCTTACCCACCTCTTTGTCGGATACAAACAAGGACTCTACAAGTAGTTTGCCCAGCTCTGGGTCCACCCATGGGACCTCACTCAAGGAGAAGCATAAAATTTTGCACAGACTCTTGCAGGACAGCAGTTCTCCTGTGGACTTAGCCAAGCTAACAGCAGAAGCCACAGGCAAAGAACTCAATCAGGAGTCCAACACCACAGCTCCTGGCTCAGAAGTGACTATTAAACAAGAGCCAGTGAGCCCCAAGAAGAAAGAGAATGCACTACTTCGCTATTTGCTAGATAAAGATGATACTAAAGATATTGGTTTACCAGAAATAACCCCCAAACTTGAGCGAATGGACAGTAAGACAGACCCTGCCAGTAACACAAAGCTAATAGCTATGAAGACTGAGAAGGAGGAGATGAGCTTTGAGCCCAGTGACCAGGTGAGTTTCCTGAAGTCTTCTCCTTGAAATGCTAATTTGTGTCCACAAGGATTTTCTCCACAGGGGTTTTGGAGGGCTCACATAATTTGATAGAAATCTCCTTTGTAGTCTTTACACAGAAACCATTAATTTGCATCAGATCTGTGTTTTAAACAGTTTCCTGGTGAGGGAGATACCTCAGAGGCATAAGTGCTTGCCTGACAAGTGCAAGGTCTCAAGTTCAATCCCTGATAACACACACACACACACACACACACACTCACACACACACACACGCAGTATTTTAGACGGAGTGTGGTGGCACACGCCTGTAATCCCAGCTCTTAGGAGGCTATAAACAGGCAGATCACTACAAGTCCAATCTAGTAGTGAGATGCTGAAAACCTGTAGACCCTTCCCTAACATACAAAAAAAAAAACAGTTTCCCATTAAGAAGTGACATTATGATGTTGTTATTGGGCTTGGCAGTTCAGTCTGCCATGCTAGTACAAAGGAGTTATAGGCACTGAATCAAAACATGTAGCTGTGCTCCAAGAAAACTTCACTTGTGGATGTTGAAGTATATGGTTTTCATGGAACACAAAGTAGTCTTCTTTTCTGTGAGTAGTACAAAAAGGTAGAGGCAGGATTTGGCCCATGGGCCATAGTCTGCAATAGTTTTCCAACCTGATTAGAGATAATCACATCCTCAAAACTGGGTTTTTATCAGAACAGACTTAAATGAATTATCCCTTATTTATTTTTCTCTCTTTGTAAGATCAGAATTTGGCTGGTTTTCAAAACCAGTGATGATTGTTGTACATTGCTTTCTTCCCCTCCAACCTTTAAGTTCATCAGATGAATTTCGTAGGTCATTGGTGTGAACAGTACTCGTGTGCTAGTGCCTGCCTTTAATGCCAGGTGTTCAGAAGAATTCCATGTCGAAGGCCAGGCTGTACCACTCAGAATGACCTTGTCTTGAAATTTAAAAATCAGAAATCCTAAGAACACAGTTCAGTGTAAGACCTTGGATTCAGTCCCTAGTACCACCAAAATAAAAAGAAAAGAACTTAAAAGAAAATAGATAGGATAGGCAAAAATTGATTGAGTGTTACTGTATCTAAGTCGTCATCTATAAATTCAAAACTAAAATAGGTTACATGGTACGTGGCTGAACTCCTCGCAGCACTTGGGAGGCTGAGGCAGAAGGATTGTGGCAAGAGGCCAGCCTGAGTTATATAGGGAGTTTAAGGTCAGCTTGCTTGGAATGTATAATGAGATGTTATTATAAAACAAACATCTGTTGTGCTTGTCTGAAAAATGATTACCTAAAAAACATCAAGAATATAAGGTGATGTTCAAAATCATTTTTTAAATTGAGAAGCAAAAGTTATATATTTATGGTAAACATGATGCTGTAAAATAAGTATTTTGTGGAATGGATAAATCAAGCTCATTAATATGCATTGCCTCAAAATCTGATCATTTTTTGTAGAATAAATGCTTAAAATCTCTTAGCAATTTTAACTGTATACTGTTGACTGTAGAACATATTGTACATTTCTGACATTTATTTTGTGCTAACTAAAATTGTTCTTTCCAACTTCTCTTCAACCTCCTTTCCCCATAATTATTTATGATAGGGCTAGTGAGGTAGCTCAGTGGACTAAGCACCTGCCTAGGCAAGCTCAGGGACCAGATGGCTCCATCCTCACCGGAGCCGGCCGTCGAAAACAGGCATTGTGGTGTGTGCCCATAATCCCAGCTCTGGCGAGGCTGCAAATAGGATCACTGTGAGTCTCAGCTATGTGCTGAGACCCTGTGCCAAATGAATTTTAAAAAGAAAATTATTCTTGATAGTATCTAAAGGAGGTAAGGGCATCATAAGAAAAAGAAACCGTTTGCATTTTTCTTCCATTAAAGAGGGGGCAGCTGTGACAGCCATGCAGGTTTGGCATCAGCATTTACAGGGAAGTGATGGTGGTAGCAGAAGACCCCAGACTTCACCAGGGCCTCACCCCTGCTCTGGTCTCCAGACTTGTCCTGACCCCCACACCTGTTGTGGGATTGGTTAAAAAGTGAAAAGGCTGCAAGGCCCTTCCTACTTGAAAGGCCTCTGCAGTTTGCCCCTGCAGCTTGTTTGGTAGTGGGCATTTTATGCATCAGCATCACTGTGGGAGCAGATAGGATGAAGAGCACTGAATACACACACTGTCAGGTGAGCTAAGGCAGGTGGAGGTGGTGCCTCCAGAGCAGAGGCTGTGGCCTGCCTGTCCATGCAGGTCCTACAAGGTCTCAGCACTCAGCTTCCACTCCTTCACTGGCCCCAACCTCCCCCTGGTATTGAATCCAGGGTCTCTACACTGAGCTACATGCCCAGCCCTTTTTATTTTTTATTGCAAGACATAGTCTCCCTGAACTGCCCAGGCCAGACTCAAACTTTCCATTCTCCTGCTTCAGCCTCCGAAGTGCTGAGGTGCTAGGCAGGTGCTACCATGCCTGGGTGCCTGTCTTCACTTTGATGTCTTATCAACTGCCACCCAATTCTGAGAACAGGTAGAACTTTTCAAAGCCCAATTATGAAAACATCCTTGGCAATTGATCCTTCGACTTGGATGCTCATGCCTGGTCTCTGCAGCAGCTGCTCCGTATTGCGGTGAAATCCTGAGTTGGGGAAAAGGATCTCAGCAAAAACCAAACAGTGGGATCCTACACAAAGTGAACTGTAAACATATTAATCTTCTGAGGGACTATTCAGAGAGTGGTAGGTACAGATAGTGTCACTCCATTGTCCTGACATGCTGGGGTAAGACAGTGAAGGGGAGCCACCTTAGCTTAGTACCTACTGTGCCTAGCCTCGCTCTCCATGAACAGATTTGCTCCTCTCAGGGCTGCAACCCTAAGAGTGGGGAGGGTCACAGAAGAGCCACTGTTTGGCATTGCTTTTTTTGATTGATTTTCAAGGTCTCTATGTAGTTCCAGCTGGCCTTGAACTCACTAGGTAGCCTAGGCTGCCCTTAAACTCATGACAGGCCCTCCTGTCTCAGCCTCCAGAATGCTGAGATGACAGGCGTGCACCACCACACCCAGCCTGGCATTGCTGCATTTATGTATAATTGCACTAATGTCAGACCAAAAGGAACAAGTTTAAAGAAAGTCTTTGAGGCTCTTGCAGTTTTTGGTTATGATTTAGGCAGAACAATTTTCTAATCAAAATTGTCTCATCTCTGAAACATAAGCCTAGAATATAATCATCACAGATCTATTATTTGAGGTAGTCAAGTAGTCATGTATGGTGGTGCAAACCATACTGTAATCTTTACACTTGGAGGCTGAGGCAGGGGTATCTCTGGGAGTTTGAGGTTAACCTGCCCTAAATAGTGTGTTCAAGGACACCGTGGACTATGTAGTGAGACTTCTATCTCAAACAAGAGTGTACAAGTGTATCTCACAGACACACATACAATTTCTTTTTTTTCTTTTTTTCTTTTTTTCTTTTTTTTTTTTGTCTTTCTGAGACAGGGTCTCACTGTGCAGTTCAGGCTGGCCTAGAGCGCACTTTTGTAGCCCAGGTTGGTCTCGAACTCGCACTGATCCTCCTGCCTCAGCCTCCCAAGTGCTGGGATTACAGGTGTGAGCCACCACGCCTGGCTCTACAATTTCTTAATGAAATTCAGTCTCTAGTCTCACCCTCCCTTCTCTCCCTCTTAAACAACCTACCAAAAATACTGCTGCACAGAGCAGTTTTAACATCAAAAACATTGCAATTTGAAGTTACCACAGGAAGTGTGCATTACCTAAATTTAGATCAAAGTTAGCTTGAGGGGAAAAAAAAAAATGATTCTTTCATTCCTGTTCTCCTTCATGATTCCAAATACCAATGGATTGAATCTCTGTCACCTGCTGCACACATTTATTGAAGACTTTTCATTTCAAGGAAATGCAATAAGTTATTTAGTGAGGTAAAAGAGCCTGAACTGCACTTAACTTCAACTACCTTGTTACCTTGATTCAGAAAAAAAGCCACGAGTGTGGGTTTAATCTATTACTAACTTATTAAGGACAGGAAGTACTTCACTGATGCTGCAGTACCTAAAATAGTATTTTTTACTGGCTAGAGTATTTAAACAAGATACATTTACAGCATTTCCTAACCAACAGGAAGCAGAAACAGTGACAAAAATTTCCAGTATGTTTACTGACTTAAGACATGCCCTGCTTTACACAATGGAGAAAGGTTCCTGCCTAACCAAGTGAACTCTTAACGTTCTTTCTAGTGATACCGAAACATTTACGCAGGCTGGGAAGTAATTTAAAAAGCATTCCTTCTTAGTATTTCACTCCATTAGAAAGATAAACCCAGGGCTGGCAAAATAGCTCAGCAGTCTAAGCACCTGCCTAGGCAAGTACAGGCACCATGGTTCAATTCCCAGCATCACATGTCAGGCTGGGGCACTGAGCCGGCCACCACGTCTGGGTGTGGTGGAGCATGCCTGTGTTCCCAGCAATGGGGAGGCTGAAAACAGGCCCTGTACCAAATACATTTAAAAAAATAAAGGTAAACCCTATTTTAAACTAATAGAAGTGGAGTGTGGTGACACATACCTACAATCCCAGCACTCCAGGAGGCTGAGGCAGAAGAATGGACAAAACTGCAAAGCCAGCCTAACCTACATAGCAATCCTTGGACAGTTAGAGGGGATCAGATGCTAGAACCCTACAAATTTTCCTCCAAATATGGTAGAATTATATTACTAACTCATAACAATTTTCTGTTGGGCAAATGTAATGAAATTATATTTTCTGTTCAAGATATTTTGAGGCTGGGCATGATTAGCACATTTCAATAATCGTGGCACTGGGGAGGCTGAGGCAAGAGGATTGCTGAAAGTTCAAGGCCAGCCTGGACTACATAACAACAACCTGTCCCCCTAAAAACAAAAATAAATACATATGTTTTGAAAAACTAGCTTATATCTTATTAGAATACATTGTATTAAAATGTATGCTCTCAGCCGGGCGTGGTGGCGCATGCCTTTAATGCCAGCACTCGGGAGGCTGAGGCAGGTGGATTGGTGCAAGTTCGAGACCAGCCTGGGCTACAAAAGTGAGCTCAAGGCCAGCCTCAACTGTATAGCGAGACCCTGTCTCAAAAAGACAAAAAAATAAAATAAAATGTATGCTCTTTCTTTAAAGAACAAAATAACTTAAAAACTATAAATATGAAAAATTAAAGGGGATGGGGTGATAGCTCAGGGGCATAAACACCTGCCTGGCAAGTGCAGAGTCCTAAGTTTGATTCCTAGCTCCGCAAAAGAAAAAAAAAAAAAAAAATTAAAGACTCAATCTAGTTTTCATTTTGTAGAACTTATAAAACCTTTCTGACTCATTTTCTGCCTGAAATAGGTTAAACTACTCAGGTTGATGTGGCTAGTTTGAGCAGATGCCTAAACAAAACTATGAAGCATCTTGTCAAAGTGTTGTAAAGGAAGACATTAATCTTTTTGTCTTGCAAGGAAACTGTGCCTAACAAAAGGAAAAAGGGCAGAGCTTCTGACTAAAATTAAATGGCACAAAAAGGTAGAAGGAGAAAGTTTTTATCACCAACTTCATGTAATCAAATTCCTGCCATCCAGATAATGTGAAATGTGTACTCTGCAAATTGACTGGGAGCAAACGCAGGCAGAGCAGTATCCCCTCTGGTGGGGACTCATATGCATGTTCAGGTGGTGAGCTTGAATAAATTTAGGCAGCATATGCGTTTGTGAATCTACATAGAGCCAATTGATTGTTATATAACCCCAGGAATAAACCCGTCTGTCGTTTTAAAAATGCGTGTTTCCTTACTTATTAGAGATAACAAATCCACAGTTGGGTTAAGAAAATTAACATGTGTTTGTGTTCATGTTCACATGCGGGGAGCTAGGAATCAAACCCAGACTCTGAGCCAGAGTGAGGTCTGAGATGTGTGAGCTTGGCCTGCCGTTCAGCTCAGTGAACGTATGCACCGCTAGTGTTTATGAGGTGACAAGAGTTTGGTTTTTAAAATGCAGCGTAGTCCCTGCCTGAACTATTTTATTCAAGATCAGAGAAACAGTGGTGGGCTAGGGAGATAGCTCAATAGGATAAGTGCTTGCCTGGCAAGTGCAAAGTCCTGAGTTCAATCCCCAGTACCACAAAAAAAGAAAGAAAGGAAGGAAGGAAGGAAGGAAGGAAGGAAGGAAGGAAGAAAGAAAGAAAGAAAGAAAGAAAGAAAGAAAGAAAGAAAGAAAGAAAGAAAGAAAGAAAGAAAGAAAGAAAGAAAGAAAGGAAAGAAAGAAAACGTGGTATCCCCTACTCTGGAGGAAAGGTTTTGTTGCCCTCTGAGGAATCTGCAGTACTGTTCCTTCCTGAGGAACTTTAGGGATTGTTTTGTCTATCTGTAGTTTAGGGTACAACTTTGAAGCCTACCTTCATCTAAGACATAGCTCTCCTGAGGAGCTATTTCATTCTTTATTAGAAATGGGTGGCAATGCCGGGCGTGGTGGCACACGCCTGTAATCCCAGCACTTGGGAGGCTGAGGCAGGAGGATCAGTGCGAGTTCGAGACCAGCCTGGGCTAGAAAAGTGAGCTCAAGGCCAGCCTGAACTGCACAGCGAGACCCTGTCTCAAAAAAAAGAAATGGGTGGCAAGAAAATGGTCTTAAAATTGCTCTAACCTCACAAAGGAAATTTCCTGGGAAAATGGGTTTCCATGATTTGGTAAGCTACTGTCTCTGAGCAAAATCAAATGGAATGTCCACTGAGGGCTGGGTGCGGTGGCCTTGCCCATTATCCCAGTACTCTAGCTGCACAAGGCAGAAATATCACAAAGTCCAGCCCAGCCCTGGCAGTTTTGCAAATTAATAAGGTTCTAGCTCAAATGGGTGCTAAAGATGTAGGTCAGTGTAAAGGCTCTATGTTCAGCCCCTAGTACTATTTTTTATATATATATAATTTTTTTATTTTATTTTTTCTAGTTTCAGAACTTTTGTTTGTTTATTTATTTATTTTTATGGCCGGCTCAGCCTGCCCTGAGGGCAGGGCTGGTGCAGCATGTGGTGCCGGGGATCGAACCACGGTCCCTGCAGCCGCCTAAGCTTTCCTAAGCAGGTGCTTTAGACTACTGAGCCATCCTGCCGGGCTCCCTAATACTATTTTTTTAAAAATCACTTCATCTGGCCTTCCTAATTCAACAAATATACCCAGTCAAAAATTATTATAATAGCCAGGGAAGTAGCTCAGCAGCATATGCGCCTTCCTGGCAAGTGTAAGGTCCTCAGTTTGATCCCTGGTACCACCCAAAAGATAAATAAAATACCGTAATATAGATTTTAAATTGGCCACAAGTTGTAAAACTTTTAACAAATCCAGCTTGAATTTAGAGGATAGGAATTGTATGTAGGATTCTAACTCAGCCAGGTGTGGTGGGGTGCACCTGTAATCAAAGCACTTTTGGGAGACTGAGATAGGAGAATCAATGCAAATTTCAGGCCAGCTTGAGCTACATAATGACTATATTGCCAGTCTGTACTCATCAGCAAACCCCTTTTTGAAAATAATAACAATAATAATAATAAATGTAAGCCATTTTAAGTGTAGCCCACTGCCAGATATGTGGTGCATATTTCATTTAATTTGACAGTGTCGAGGGAGAAGGCTAGTCTATGGTCAAAGACTCGGAATTTATCCACTGACTATAAGCAGATTACCTTTTTCTCTGTTACCCATCAAGAAAAATCTTAGGGCTAGTGAGATAGCTCAGTGGACTGAATGCTTGCTTAAGCAAGCACGGGGACCAGGATTCAATCCCCAGCACCACGTGCCACTCTGGCCCCGCCCTCGGACCCACAGAGCCAGCCTCTGTGGCCAGAGGTGGTGGTACACACCTATGCCTATAATTTCAGCACTGGGGAAGCTGAAAAAGAAGGATCACTAGGAGTCCAGTGAGACCTG
>PVJA010054582.1:0-11510 GCA_004027025.1 Myocastor coypus
GTGTGTATGTGTGTGTGTGTGTGTGTGTGTGTGTGTGTGTGTGTGTGTATGTGTGTGTAGGGGGGAGGGGGCTGCTGAAGGGAATGATGGGATTTGTGGAAAGAGGAAATGGTGCCAAAATTTTCTGCAATGCAGAACCTCAAGACAGGTCTCCTCAGCCGGGCGTGGTGGCTCATGCCTGTAATCCCAGCACTCGGAAGGCTGAGGCAGGAGGATCGGTGCGAGTTCGAGACCAGCCTGGGCTACAAAAGTGAGCTCAAGGCCAGCCTCAACTGCATAGCGAGACCCTGTCTCAAAAGACAAAAAAAAAAAAAAAAAAAAAAAAAAAGACAGGTCTCCTCTGAGTTAAGTCATCTACACACTTCAGTACTCCCTTGGAAATTTTGTAAATTCTGTTGTGAGGTTTGCATATTATATACACTCCCTATGTGGAACATATCTGATATATGCAGAAACTTCCAGGAATGCAATTCTTCATGAAAACACATCAAGCATGAAAACACATAGAAGCAAGCCACCTGAATCCAAGCCAGAACAGCTTTTCCTAAGACTTTCAAAAGCATAACACAGGTGGGGAGCAGAGCACAGGTCTGTGGGTGTGACTCAGTGATAGAGTACTTGCTAATGTACACAAGCCTGGAGTGTGATTCCTACCACCACAAAGAAAAAACTAAAAGAAGTACACAGCAAGGTAAAGAAATTCTAGGCCAGAGATCAGACCTGCTAAATCGTTTACATTTTATTTGGATCAAGGCACTGCTTCTAAACTTACCTATCCACTAGTTCAACACAATTAGACAGCTGTACATTCACCTTGCCCAGCTCTTAGTATCAAGGCTGGGGACAAGGACTTAACTTTACATCTGTAAGCAAGGATCAAGCCATAAATAAACAGATACAAGTAGAAGAAAGAAAATGATCCCAACTGAGTCTGTGAAAAAAAAAATCAAATATAAACATCTTTCTTTTAACATCTCCTAACTCCAAGTACTACACACCAGGTGGTAGGGACAGAATGTTGAAAAAGATCAACATATGTGGTGTGGTCTTGATCCACACCACAGATGGTTGAGAAAGGATTCCTAGAAGGAAAACTCAGGACATCAGTATTTCTAGCTTTCATTTTTATCCTTTATATTTTGACTTTGTTCCTACTTGAAATTAAAAATTAACATTTATATTTAGTGTTTTCTTGGTGATCTGGATTTCCTCTTCTAGAATCAATTACAGTGGTATTGTAACTTACAGTTATAAGGGGAAAAGTCCATGTATTTCTCTCAGTTTCAGTATCTGTTTATTTCTGTTTCTTCACTTTTCTATCGGTGTGTTTTCCTCTGTCATTTTTTCTATAGCTTAAGTCTGTAGATGTACCAAAACTACCGCTGTAAAAAATTTGACTCAAGAACAATAGACTCACTCATTTGGAACATAAGAGTATCATGCAGATGGTGAAAAAAGCATCAGGGATGTGCTGTTGCTTTATCAGACATGATAAATAATGCACAACTAATGTAAGATATCCATTTCATTCTGTCCCGAGTTATTTGAGACTCTACCATATTTATTATCTAATCTACAACTGAAGGCAGTACTTCTATTCAAAGACAATGCTAAAGCCTGAATTAGATTTCCTTTGCAATAATATACACACAGCATGTTTATCTACCTTTATCTTTCTCTTTTCTATCTTAAGGGTTTTGGAAATACAAAAAGAGTTTAATTTGCTGTCCCATTTCTACTAACCAATGTAATTAATCAAGCCAAGTGTAAAATGACAAGGAACAACTTTCACTAGAACTCTTTCATCTTAATTAAAATTACCGTTGAGGGCCTAAACTCCCTCTTTTCAGTCATACTGGGTCACTTTCCACAATACTGTGTAATTAGGGATGAAAGACAAGGTGATGTATTTGTATCAACAGGTACTGAAATATTAAATGTGATAGCAAACTAACATTAAAAAAATACAACTCACTGGCATCTAATTACTTCCCATTGTACCATTAATTTTAGTTTTACCACAAACTTAGTACAAAAAATGTCTTTGAATTTCAAAATGTAGACCAGCATTTCTCACTGACTGTTACAATCTGAAGCAGGACTTAGAATTTATTTTCATGACCACAATGTCTAATTTGCCTTCCATACACAATCTTTATTCATCAAAAAAACTATTGGACACCTATGCATCTACAAAGTACTAAGGAAGACAAAAAGAATATTCAGAAGTGACCAAGATAACCGGGCGTGGTGGCTCACGCCTGTAATCCCAGCACTTTGGGAGGCTGAGGCAGGAGGATTGGTGTGAGTTCGAGGCCAGCCTGGGCTACAAAAGTGAGCTCAAGGCCAGCCTGAACTGCATAGCGAGACCCTGTCTCAAAAAGACAAAAAAAAAAAAAAAGAAGTGACCAAGATAATTTGAAATGCTTTTGTTAGTGTGAAATTATATACTACTAGAACATGTGTTATGGTAATACTGAAAAATTCTATCACAAAACTTCTACGCAGATCATGAAAATGACTTATGAATGTAAGTATAGACATCATAAAGAAACATTCAATTTGTGTTAAACCTTATGTTTGTGTGATAGTAGAATATATTAGTAAAAACCACATGATGTTGCATAAAGCAATCAACAGAAAATTGTGACAAAAATTAAAATTTAAAACGATAACAAAGAATAATGTTGTTGAAATAAAAGTTGTTTCTAAAAAAGTCACTCAGTAACTTTCTCCCCGCAGTACTAGGGATTGAACATGGGGCCTTCATGCCATGTTACATCCCCAGCCCTTTCTAATTTTGAGAGTCAGTACATTGAGGTTGTTAATAATAGGCTTGAGTTTCTAGTGCTGTCTCAGCCTTCCAGAGTGGTAGGGTCATACAGTTGTGTGCCACCATGCCCATCTTGTTTTGTTTCTGTTTTAAATATTCACTAAATATTTTAGCTCTTACTATCTGCTTAGTAATACTATATTTCTAGAGCGTGTTATATTACATTTGTCCCGTCACCATTTTCTATTTTCTTTTTGTCTTTTTGAGACAGGGTCTCACTGTACTGTTCAGGCTGGCCTTGAGCTCAGTTTTGTAGCCCAGGCTGGTCTCGAACTCTCACAGATCCTCTTGCCTCAGCCTCCCAAGTGCTGGGATTATAGGCGTGTGCCACCACGCCCGGCTAACCATTTTCTATTTTAATTTTCAAAAAACAGTTTTATTGCAACATAATTGAAATACAGTAAATTGCAAAAATTTTAAATGTATAATGTAAAAAGTCTGACATGTATAAAAAATAACAAACCACCCTGATTAAAAGGATGAGTATATATGTATATCACTCCCAAGATTCCTTAAGATCCTTTGTTGTTTCCCTTCTCTCCTGCTTTTAAACCTTTTCCTCCTAAGACAACCAACTATCTGTTCTACATCATTACATCAGTAATTTTTAGACTGGCCTCTTTCACTTAACATAGGTATTTTTAAGACCTATGTATATTGCTGAGCATATCAATAGTTCATTCTTTGTTCTGCTAAGAAACATGACATTATCTGTATAAACCACAATTACTTTATCCTCTTGAGACAGATTATTTTGTCTGTAGTTATTACAAATAAGGCTCCATAAAACTCATGTACATACAAGCCTTTATATATTTATATATGTACCTCTTAGTTAGCAAATAGGCGTATGTTTTCAACTTTTTCTAAAAAGTGAAAAACTGTCAAAGTGGCTGTATCATTTTACATTTATAAAGAAACATTTAACTACCACAGCATGACACCTGTAGGTACTAAATATTCTAGACAACACCTGGTATATTCAGACTTTTCAAATTCAACCCTACTAACAACAGATAATGACAATTAAGGGCTTAACTTGCATTTTCCTATAACACTGAATTGTCATGTGCATATTTGACATCTGTCATCTTCCGTGAAGTATCTGTTCAAATCTTTTGCCCATTTTCTTTATGTGGATTATTTAGTACAACTGTCATTCAGTAAAGGAAAACACTGGAATCCAGAAGTTTCCAGCATTTCCATAGACTGCAAAATCCAGAGGATGTTCAAGGCTCTTATACAAAATGGTATATTTGCATTTAAGTTATGCATACCTTCCTATATATTGTAAACCATCTCTATATTACTTATAAAGCCAAATAAGATATAGATGCTGTATAATATTTGTGTTATATTATTTAGGGATTAAAGACAATAAAAAGCCTATATATGTTACAAACAGCTGCAATTTTAAAAAATAATATTTTTTGGCAAAGAAAAATCAGAACAAAACAATTTAAGTGCTGGGGTTAGAATTCAGCAGTAAGAGTTCTTACCTAGAATGCAAAAGGCCTTGGGTTCAGTCTCCAACATTCTCCCCCCAAACCTAAGTACTATTTGGGAAAAAAATCTTTTGATATTATTATGGTTTATGTCTAGTTGTCCCCCCAAAGCCTCATGCAATCTTCTAGAGTTTGAGACTTGCCTCATGATCCCTGGTATTATGTGTTTTAGTACTGATGGGATTATGGGTCTGAATACTTCTGGAATTATGGGTGTAGCCTAACACGGATAGGCTGAGGCGGAGAGCCTGAATGTAATACAGAGACAGAGATGGACTAGTTTTGGTGCTCTCTTCTACCCTGGCTGGTCAGTTGCCTCTGTTGCAATCGTTACTGTTCTGCCGCCATGAACTGGATGCTCTCTGACCTGTTCCATTCGGCCTTGGGCCAGCCAAATATGGACTGAAACATCCAGTAACTGTGAGCTAAATAAACCCTTCCTTCCTTCATTTTTACAGTTGGGTATTTGCCCCAGCAACGAATAAAAAGTAACTAAGACAGATATACATTCTCCACTTAATTTATTAACACCTAAAAATTTTCCTGATGGCCTGAAAGCAATAAAAGTTGTCCATTAATATGCCCTTAAGCCAGTAAGAAAATAGTCTTACAGGATAAAACAAGAGCCAGAGGTAAAGGCTCACGGGCAAAGGGATAGCTAACAGCTATACTGTACGAGAACTAAATAGCATATCATCCTATTATATGTATAATGGAGCTTTTAAGAATTTATTTTCTTTTTTCTTGTTTCAGAACTTTTGTTTATTTTTATGGCTGGCTCAGCCTGCCCTGAGGGCAGGGCTGGCACAGCATGCGGTGCCGGGGAACGAACCGCAGTCCCTGCAGCCGCCTAAGCTTTCCTAAGCAGGCGCTTTAGACCACTGAGCCATCCTGCCGGGCCCCTAACGGAGCTTTTAGATCTGTGAATTTTTACACACACTTTCACTGAATAAACATTTAATAAAATATCATAAAAATAAAAATATTTTTGAGTCTCAGAAATTGAATTCATAAATGTAGAACCCAAGAATGTAGATGACCAGTTATATAGAATTAAATAAATTCTATTTTCATTAAAAAAATAGAACTCTAGATACAGTTGTCAAAAATTTTGCAAAATTTCCTCCCAGTGGGTGAATTGTATTTTCAGTCTTTTGTTCTTAAATTTTAGTTCATTATTATTTTTTATTTGGTTGTTGGTTCCCTGAGATAAGGTCTCTCACTATGTACTTCAGGATGATCTTGAACTCTTTTATGTAGTCCAGGCTGGCCTTGAATTCACAGTCATCTTACTGTCTCAGCCTCCCAAGTCTGGAGATTACAGATAACTTGATGTGGATGAGAGGTAGACAGACAAGATGTCCTGAAATCACCCAGAAGCTCAAGCTCAGGTCAAGATCATAAGCCCTGTATGCTATGATGGGAGGCCAAATCTGGCAGGTGTATCTGCCTTTAGAGAAGGTGGATCTGAAGGAGGTGGGATTCAGTCCATTGAGCTTTTGCTTGACTGCCTACATGCAGCAGAAAGTAGTGGTCTGATTTACCACAGGTCACTAGCGGATTACCTAAGTGTCTACACTAAAATAGGTCACTTTGCTCTGGCTAAGACTGGTTTCTGAGCGGTCTTAGGGCTTGTCAGTACTTGGTTGATATTTCATACTATGGTTGTCACTGACTGCTGATTTAGCCAAGGTGACATAATTGGTGCTGTCAATTGGTTTCTCTGTATTCCAATATCTGGATCATCTAGAGGCTATAAACAATAGTATGGCTCTTTCCTAAAGAACCAGCCACTGGACCAAAGAAGCTGCAAACCTCAGCACAGAAAGCAAAACAAAATAAAAAAGAAGCATGAGCAAACAAAGAAACAAAATGCCTCCAAAAACTGCCAGCCTTCCCAAATACAATACAGGAGGCACAGAGGAAGAAATCAAAAGCCACGCATCAAAAAATATCTGAAAGGAATCAATGGAGCTAACTAACCTAATGAGGTGCTGTTATGGTTTGGGTCTAGCTGTTCTCCCAATGTCTTATGCAATCACTGGGGTGGCTTCTAGAGTCTGCAATTAATTTATGATCCAATGCTGGGATTATGGGTGAGTGCTACATCTGCCCTTTGGTGGGTAATCTATATACAACATGGACAGGAGAGACTTGCTAGCTACCTCAGTGGCTGTCTCTCCCTTTTCTCTTTGCTGTTTTCCATTGTCATGAACACTGCTATGAATGGTTGCTCTCTACCATATGCCACCCTGCCTTGGAGCCAGCTGAGTATGGAATAAAACCTCCATTAACTATGAGCTTAATAAGCCTTTCTTTCCTTAATTCTGGGTGTTGGATATTTTGCTCTAGCAATGACAGAAGAGTAATTGAGAAAGAATTTGGTACCAGAGAAGTGGAGCCATTGCTGTGACTACATCCCTGACTATGTAGATTATAAGCCTTTGGGAATGGCTTATGGGAAGAGACAGAAAGGTTTTAGAGATGTCATGTACAAGAGAAGCACTGGAACACCTTCAGCTGATTTTATGGAAGATTCTGGTCAGAGCTCAGAAGACCAGAATGCTGACAGAAATGCTGCTGATAAAGACGAGGCTGCGGGGGTTTCTGCTGGGAAGAAAGACTTAAATGGTTGTTAGACTCCAGACAATGTGCTATGGCTTGGCAGAAAGTTTGTCTACATTTTGCTCATGTCCAGAGACTCTGCCTGAGACTGAGATTAAGTATATTGGATTGGTTAATCTGGCAAAAGAAATTTCACGGCAGTCAACTTTTGAGGCAGTGGCATGGCTATTGTTGGGGGCTTTTAGTCGCATTTTTGAGAATTAATTGCAAAGAACTCAGCAGGATGATTTAAAATACTGTGAATTTGACCAGAAAGGAAGCACTAATAAAGTTGTGAACTGCAAAGAACTGAGAAGATCTCCACTGTGGAAAGAGAACAGAAGAACAGCAAAGATGGCCTGAAGGCATCAGAAGAATTAGCAAGTCTCCACCTTTTGCAGTCTGAAAACTGCAAAAGTGAAAGACTGCTTGGAGGAGAAAGCCACAGGATGTCAGGGTCCAGAATTGGAATGGCATAGAGAATTTGTTCCTGGGAATCAGGGTCAGAGCACTCAGTAATTCAAGCACTTGATCCTACAGCTAAAAGAGAAGAAAGCCTGGCTACGGCTCCATCTGAGAGCAGACCTTGGCAATATCCATGTGCCATTGGTTTTAGATGTATGCAGAATGCAATAGTTCTGAGGTTAAGAAGGTTCTCACCTAGATTTCAGAAGGTCTTGGAGGCCAGGCAGTGTGCCCCTGAGAGGGTAGTGTGAGAAGCCTAATATGCAGCTTGGAAAGCCAGGAATGTGGATCATCTAAGAGAAACTTTGTAGAGGGAACAAAGCCAGCCTAAAAGAGAAGTCATGGGAGCTACTACCAAAAGTGCCACAGAGGTGGAGCAACACAGAGCCCACAATTTGCCAATACTGCTTCAGATGTTCTGCATGGACTTACAGAACTTAATATTTGCCCTTCCGAATTTTGGACTTGCTTTGGTCCCAATGTGTTGTATCTTGCTGTTTGTACATCTTGGAATAGTAATGTTTATCTTGTGTCATTGAATAATGGAGGTGTTTAACTTTTCATTCAGACAGGGGTGCATAGCTAAGGGTTTGGCTTAGATCTTGGAGGAGACTTGGGAATTGGACTTTTCAGCAATGTCAGAACTGTTAGGACTTTGGTAACTCTTAGAGATGGACTAAAATGTCTTTTGCATAAAGGGATGGGCATGAGTCTTTGGGAGGTCAGAGAAAGAATGTTATGATTTATGTCTAGTTGTTCCCCCAAAGCCTCAGGTAGTCATTGGAGAAGCTTCTAGAGTTTGTGATTAATTCATGATCCAGTGCTGGGATTATGAGTGCTACACCTGCCCCAGAGTGGGCAGTCTGCATACAACATGGGGAAGAAGAACATGAAAACTGCATCTAACAGCTGCTACATACCTCCAAGAAGACTAACAAAAGAGTAATTAGAAGTAGTGAAAATTGAGAAAATAGCACAGTATCTTTCCAAAAGAATTAAAAACATACTGCAATGATATATGCACACTATGTTTATAGGCACAGTTTGTAACAGCCAAATCTTGGAAATAACCCAAGGGTCAATCAACTGATGAATGGATAAAGATGTGGATTTTTTATACAGGTACTATTCTGCCATAAGAGTATGCTCAAGACATTGTATGAACATGGATGCACCCTGAGTCCATAATCATAATCTTCATCATACCTCCATGATAAACACTTTAAAAATTTCATGACTAGCAAATCATTCCATAAGATCCTCAACGTAATGAGACAATGAAATTAATGATGCCAAGAGGTCTAACAGAATGAATGCACCAAATAGAGCTATCAAGTAAGTAGAAGGAAAAGAAAGCAAAACAGTAATAAGCAAATAATAAAATGACAGAAATAGGTCAATACATATCAATTATATTATTAATGTGAATGAACTATATTTTCCAATCGAAAGACACAGATTGGCAAAATGATCAAGAAATAAAACCCAACAGTATGTTGTATGCATGAAACACATCTTAACACAAAAAGCCTTAAAAATCATAGGCTAAAGATCAAAGGACAGAAAGCAATATTCATCACAATGGAAACCCAAAAACAAGCAGAAGCAGCTATCCTATTCTATTCTTAGACAAAGTGGGTTTTAACCCAAAGATGATCAAAACAGACAAAAAAGAACATGACATATTCATTAGTCCATCCAACAGGAAAAGATAACAATTATACATGCACCAAACCATGGTATACCCAACTTCATTAAGCAAACATCAATGGACATAAAAGATCAGAAAAACATCAACACAATTATAGTGGGGAATCTCAATATCTCACACACAAACAGATGGACTATGTAAAAAATTAACAAAGAAACAAAAGTGTACACAAAACTGCTGTCACCACAAATTTTGTTTCCAGAGATCTTGGACAGACCTTCAAAATTTGCAATTCTAACATTATTAACTGACATTAGTGCCATTGGCTTAGGTATCACATGTGGCTAAAGTCCATATTTACTCTAGCACTTTCCTGAGCATCTCTTCAAATTAATTCCTTCTCTTGTACTGTCATTCTCACAGAGGAAACAGAAGCAAGCAGAAAATAATATCCACATGTTCCTAACACATTTGCCCACTTCCTTCTCTGGTATCATACCTACTGAATTACTCTGTTTCACTGCAAAATCTTGCTTGCTCTTGCTCAAACATGCCAACACCATTCCTATTTTAAGGATTTTTCATTGGTTATTTGGAATGCTGTTCTCCCCAGATACTTACATAACTTACTCTTCCACTTTAGATCTGCTTCATTGTCTCTTTATTTAAAAGGTCCTCCCAGATCATACTATAAAAATTAGTAAACCTTCCCACATCTACCTGATAGCCCCCCCATTGTATTCCTCAACTGTCACCTCATAGTTTGCTTAGCTATGTTCACCTACATGGAAACTCTGAGTAGAAGAGAGGGAGAAGCAGCCGAATATTCTGGGCTTAGAGATTTAATAAAATAACAAACAACAATGTAAACCATTTGTTTGAGAATTCTGTGAAAGAGCAGAAACAGGAATGGGCAGCAGCAAACTGAAATAAAGGTTTTTCAAGAGGCGAGACAGCACAGGGGCTAACACCAGTGCACAGATTAAAGAAAAGTGTAAAAATGCTGAAAACTAAAAGAATGTATGGGAAACAAGACTTGCAAATTGAAATAGAAAGCAACATTCGTCATAATGGAAACCCAAAACCAAGCAGAAGCAACTATCCTATTCTATTCTTAGAAAAATTCTGTAACTAATGGCAGTTAATAATGTTAGAAATGTAGCCAGGCGTGGTGGCGCACGCCTGTAATCCCAGAACTTGGGAGGCTGAGGCAGGAGGATCAGTGTGAGTTCGAGACCAGCCTGGGCTACAAAAGTGAGCTCAAGGCCAGCCTGAACTGCATAGTGAGACCCTGTCTCAAAACGACAAAATAAATAAATAAATAAATAAATAAATAATAAAAATAAATGTAAATCAAGTGATATCACAGAGAAAGGTATCTCAGAAAACCATTATTGACCACAAATATGAAGGGCACCCAACAGAAAATTTTTCAAGAAATGGGTGCATAGTAATGTTTTGCTTTTGCTTTAAAAGGACCTATCCACAAAGAATTTACTATATGCAAGGCATTCTAGGGAAATAGTTCATACCTACTGTGACATCTACTACAATAATCCTAAAAATAGGAATTATCTAAGACAATTTGTATATATTGGAGACATCCTACAGACAGATAGGTCCACCAAAGAAATATCACCCAGGCTTTTCTCAAATAATTTTATCCTTTATTTCTCTCTTACCTTATTTGTAATTAACCCTACAGAATATCCAACTTCAAGGCCTTATGCAGCCAAATATTACATGTTATGACATATTTTTGTGGAAATGGCTGAAGCATTTCTTTAACCACTCAGGTAGTTATCAAGTTGCACATGAGGTAATCCATCACTTCTGTTCAGAGAATCTAGGAGCCACCCTGACTCACAGGAACCAACCTCTCTTGCCTGATTCCATTAATTCACCCTCAGTTGAGCTCTTGGAGCCAGTCTACATAAATTTCAGCACAGCAGCTGCTCTGAATCTTCCCTTCCCATTCTTCACAGTTGCCCTGTCCCTTGCTCAGAAAACCTTTACTCACCACAAGTACAGAGGGCATCTAAAGGGAAAAGTTTTAACCTCCCTTCCTTTCAGTTCAAATTTTTTTATTCTCAAAAATGTTCTTTTTCTTCTCTCTCATCACTACTCCTAAAAATGGTGATCCATGTATGGCTTCTTTTCCAACATGTGTATCCCTTTTTCTTGCCTTATCTTACAACTCTGCACCTCCGGAACAATGATAATAACAGATGTTCTTATCTTGTTCCTGACTTAACCTACAAACCTTCAGTGTTTCATCACTGGCACATACCTTTAGTATTTCATCATTAAGAATGAGCCTTGCCGGGCGTGGTGGCTCACGCCTGTAATCCCAGCACTCGGGAGGTGGAGGCAGGAGGATTGGTGCGAGTTTGAGACCAGCCTGGGCTACAAAAGTGAGCTCAAGGCCAGCCTCAACTGCATAGCGAGACCC
>PVJA010054583.1:0-11520 GCA_004027025.1 Myocastor coypus
TTTTTTTTCTTCTTTTTTTTTTTTTTTTTTTTTTTTTTTGTCTTTTTGAGACAGGGTCTCGCTGTGCAGTTCAGGCTGGTCTTGAGCTCACTTTTGTAGCCCAGGCTGGTCTCGAACTCGCACCGATTCTCCTGCCTCAGCCTCCCGAGTGCTGGGATTACAGGCGTGCGCCACCACGCCCAGCTTGTTTTTATTTTCTTCATGCTGTATTTTAATAAACAGAATTCTCGATTTTAATGTAGACATTTTTGTCTAGTGCAAAGATATAAAGAGCTTTTATTGTATAAAGATTTTTGTTTATCATTAACATTAAAGTCTGCAAGTGGATAAAACTGCTTTCTACATAAAGTATGAGGCAGGAGTCAGAGTCAGATTTTTCTAAATAGCAATACAATCACTTTTCCCATGCTGCGCTACAATTTTGTCTATCACAAAAGATCTTTATTGGCTATTGATCTAATTTTGCATGATTTTATTACATTGATGTAAATAGAATAAAATTCCATACCATGTTCATTAAGTTACCTTTATGGTAATTTTTGATAATTTATTGTATAAGCCATCCAACTTGATTTCTTATCTTCAATATTAGCTTGGCTGTTTTTGGTTGTTTGATTTTCCATATATATTTTAGCACAGTTTCCCAAACTGTGTAACAAATGACTAGATTTACATTTGTAGTTGCATGTATTTCATTACCTAATTAGGAAAAACAAAGTCAAACAATATTAACTCCTTAAATCCTCAAACATGATGATCCATTCACTTAATTCCTCTTTATTGTTTCTCACTGAGATCTTACACATTTTCAATTAATTCATTGTAGGTGCTAGATATGTTTGACATGATTTTAATTTTCTGTTGTTCCCATAATGAGAAAAATTAATCATTGCTTGTCTATTAATCTTGCATCCTGCAAGTACCTTTCATTCCCTTATTTTAATTATCCTAGAATATCTCAGAAATTTTCTCCATGAACTATCATTTAAAGTGACATGAAAAAAAAAAAATAAAGTGACATGAAATTCTTGTTGCAGTATGGCTGTTCTTCTTCTACTTCTTCTTCATTATACATCCATTTTCATTTCTCTAGCATATTAGATCCACGCACTTTGTTCAGAATTCTAATACAAAGAAAAATGGAAGGTGATGATGAAAAATCTTCCCCTCATAAGATTATAAGAATTCAATATAGGGGCTGGGGAGATAGCTCCGAGGCACAAGCGCCTGCTGGGCAAGTGCAAGGTCCCACAAAAAAAAAAAAAAAAAGAATTCAATATCAAGAATGTAATTTACTCCGGGCGTGGTGGTGCATGCCTGGAATCCCAGCACTCTGGAGGTTGAGGCAGGAGGATCGGTGCGAGTTCAAGACCAGCCTGGGCTACAAGAGTGAGCTGAAGGCCAGCCTGAACTGCACAGCCCGACCCTGTCTCAAAAAAAAAAAAAAAAGAATGTAATTTACTTCAGGATATATATAAAATATACATATGTTATGTACATGTAACATATATATAAAAGTGCATGATACATAGCATGTGATATGGTATATTACTATATAATGTATATCACACATGTGTGTTTATGCATGTATATGAATATATCATATATATCCTAGATTATACATATGACATGTGTCATACGGTGTACACCTATATTATGCAATATGATCATTCAATATAAGGATGTTTTCTTTTATTCATATTCCAGTATGTATTTTATTTGTTTGATTTGATTTGCAAAGATTTTGTAAAGAGTTTTATATACATGTTTATGTCATATAATAACTTGTACTTATTTTCTTTCAAGTAGAAATGCCAGTATCTTCACAGCGGGGTTAAAGACCTGATACTCACGGGTGTGCCAACCCATGTTTATAGCGGTACAGTTTACAAACAGTTGAATTTTGGAAACAGCCTATATGTAAATCAAGGGATGAATGTATAGAAAAATATATTTATACACAATGGAATACTATCCTACCATAAAAAGGATTAGCCTGAGTTATTTATGGGAAAATGAATACACCTTGACACCATAATGTTAAAACAAATAACTCAGACACAAAACTTTGAATGTCCCATGATTCTCTCATATGAAAAAACTCAGTATACATGAAGTATCAAAGAAAAAATCAGATAATAGAAAAAAGAGAAAGAATAAAAAATTATTGTAATCCAGCAGGGACAATATATCCAAAAGTATACATTGACTTAGTACCATTGTCTAGCATGCTTTTATGTTCTTTGGCCTATCACTGCAGTGTTTTAATCTGTATGCATGGTGGGTAACACGGTAAGGTCTTTTTAGATAAATAAATGAATCTGACACTAGAAAAGTAAGAGGGTGGAGGGAAAGTGAGCATAACAAAACCGAAGTTTATTATGTACATGTACTGATTCCCTACTATGAATGTAATCATGGTATACCATAGATGTACACTAACAAAAGTTAATATATATATATAACATATATATATACATATACATATATAATGCAATATAAATATTCCTTCTGAAAAATATGAAAAAGAATTCACAGAGTAAACCATTACATCTTAGAGTTCGCTTTTCATGAAAAGCTCTTAAAATATGTTATTAGAATATTTAATAAAAATGAAACAATTTCAATGATCATATTATTTTTGCCTTATTCTTGTAATTCATTAAGTGATTTGTGCATTCAACTAAATCTTCAAATTTATTATTAAAGTCATTCATAACATCTTTTGACATTGTAGAGTGTTCCCTATAATGGTTCTGTAATTTTCCTTCTTTAATTATTTTCAGACATTCTAGTGTTTTTAATTAATTAAATTAATTAATCACAGCAAATAAGACTTGCAGTGATCCTCCTGTCTCCACCTCAGTAGCCCTGGGATTACAGGCATGAACCACTACACCTGGCTTTGGTAGCCGGCCCAGCATGCCTGGGTGCTAGGGAAGGCACAGCATGCTGTACCAAGGATTGAATCTGGATTCTTGTACTTGCCAGGTAGATGCAGGTGCTTAGATTGCCAAGCTATCTCCCCACTCTCACACATGCTAGTTGTTTAAGTTTTATGATTCTATCTGTTCTAACAATCAACTTTGCTTTTGTTCATTTTCTAATTGAACATTTGCTTGTTATTCAGTAGTTTACTTTTTATGTTTTTTCTTCCTTTTACTTTTTGGTGGATTAATTTTATTTTGTCTTTCAATCATGTTGAGTTGTAACTGTAGACCAGCTGATATTTCTTACTTCTTTTTAGTGTATACACTTATGACGTATGTCTGCATATATTTTACATACTATGTTTCTCTTTACGAGTAATACTTTAGCATTACTACTCAAATTTTAATGTCACTTCTTCACTACCATTCAGCTCAAAATACTTTCTAATTTTGTCTAAGATATTTGTTTTTTGGTTAATGAGTTATTTAGAAGTTCATTATTTCATTTTTAGAAGTTTAAAACATAGTCTATCATTTTATTGTTATTGATTCTAGCATTTTTCTTAGAACTTATTATCTATGAATTTAATCTTGTAAAATATATTGAAACTGCATCTCTGCTTTAGCATGTAATTTTGATAAATGTTGAAATACTTGTGAACATAGTCTGTATTCTGCAGTTGTTAGGGGCAATGTTCTATATAATTCAGTGGATTCAAGTTTCTCTTGTATTGTTCAAATCTTCCGTGCATTCACTGATTTCTCTGATAGTTAATATGAAAATGCTTTACAATCTACAGCTATATTTGTGTTTTTCCTACTTTTCCATGTAGCTGATATTTTTATTTTATATTTCCAAAGTAGTTTTTTAGATGTACACACAATTTAGATTATTCTGTTTTCCTGGTACATTAGCCATTTTGTCTCTGTGAACATGCTTTTACATCTATTGTTGCTCTGTTTTTTCTCACCATAATGTAGCTATCCCATCTCTCTCTGAGTTACAGAGAACAGAAGACTAGGAAAGTAGTCAGATGGCTAATGGAAAGCCAACTTTAAAAGACTAAACTCTTACCCTGTAAAACATTTTTTCTTGAGTAGGAATTTATGAAATTCTTTATGTAGAAATTAAACATCATATTAAAACATTCTCAGTCAAAACATTTAATTAAATAGAGTTTATGTTACTAACCTAGGGAGGATTTTGAATACTTAACATGTGTTATTAATGTTCAACCCTGGAATATTTTCTGTACCCATTTTTAAAAATTTATTAATTTTAATGAGAAAGAAATAACAATGGGACAACTTCAAAACAGGTTAGTAAGACAGTTACTATAATCAATACATTGCATATTGTTGTCTTCCTAGTAGTTGTTCAGAGTACAAGATGCAAACATATCATTTCTAAACACTATTGGTACAAATCTTTCTTCGCATTGAACTAAAAGAAAGTAGCTGTATGTATAGTCCAATGGTCCATAATAGTAGTGGGTTAGCAGCAGAACTGGCCATGTCAGAAGTTGTTGACTTGACCCTTTTAGAGCTCAGCATATTAATATGGCTTTACTTTTTATACCTGTGGTTAAACTTTTCTGCTGGGTAGTTAAGGCCAAGGTAAAGCAAGACCTATATAAAAAAAAATGTACCTTTTGTATCTGACAAAGTCAGTCACATCCCCTCAGGACTTACCTTGAAACCACGTACAGTGGTTTGTACATCTTTTGTCAGTGTCAGCCATCTGGATGAGTCATGGCCATTGCTTGACCAATTTGCTCTCTGTGAAAGCCTGAGAGAATGTTTCCTCTCTAGGTGACTCTCCTTGTCTATATCCATTTTATATCTGTGTGTTTTTTTTCCCCAGAAAGCTCATTATATGCTAATATTCTGTAGAACAAATGATAAAAAGTATTTTAGGCCAACAATTACAACACTAAAACAATACTCCTAAAATTTTTATAACTTTATTTTATATGAAATTATTTGGAGTTTTAATCAGTATATATATTAGGTAAAAATATTCACTTTTGGTTGCTTATTTCCAACAAAAAAGATTATTTTAGTTACAATGGATTAAAACAAAAATAATTAGAATTATTTCCACTAGCATACTATTTTCATACCTTTGATGCAAGGCTACAGGAAATTGTCAAATTATATTTGTGGCTCACACCTGAGGATCTGAGGCCAGCATCGCACCTGTGTTGGACAGTACAACAAATCTAAGAGCACTGGCAATATGCTCTTTCCCTGAATATTCTAAATCGTCCTGGAGAATTAGTAACTGTATTTGACTAAAAGCAAACTTGAAATAAACTGCCTGGAGTTACTTCTACTTAGAAAATAATTTGCTCTGTGGTCAGTTCTGTGACTCTACAGAGGAAAGCTACATATGGCTGGTAGCAAGCACTAAGATGCCAGAAAATGTCAGGTAAGTATTTCTTTCATCTGTGTGTGTACAAATATGAACAGGATCAATTCTAAATGCAGAAGCTTCTACAAATTGCAATTTCTTAGGAAAGGGGTTAAATAAAGTTGCTAGTGTTATTTAAAAAGCTAAACATGCATCTTCCCAGGGACTTCTTTCACCATTTTTCATAACGCCATTGAAGACCATCTAACAAGTCATTCTTTCTTGCCTCCAACTGCAAAAAGATCAAACAGAAGACGGGGTATGGTTTAATGTATTCTCTTGGTATGGAAGAAAATCAATGAGGCACTTCTTGGGCTTTGAACTTCTAAAAGCCACCAAATCTGGGTCATTTAGACTTCCCACGAGCAGGAAGTCTTACTGTGAGTTCCAACAAATCGCTATCTCTGGGTGATATGCAAATATCAAGGAGGCAAATGGTAGAACTTTGAGATGAGGCCAGGCAAACCCTAGGCATGGCTTAGCCGTGTGCTGCACACAGTAAGGTGCTGGCCAGAGGTGCCTCTGAGCACCTGCTCAGCTGCGTGCCATAAATCAAAGTCTGGAGAGTATGTTCACCCATGTTAACAGAAATCCCTGATTCATTCCCTCAGTATGCAAAGAGAACAATGATACTTACCCAGATTAATGCTAGGTCAGTTATAGTTAATCTTTCAGCTGAAATGCTTCCAGTTCAGCTTCACTGTCAACGGTTATCATGGAGGATTTATCTGAGTAGTGGTAGAGAAACAACTGTGCTTTGAGTTACTGGGCTGTCCTTGAAACCAAGAGGAAGAGATCTCCACAGCATCTAAGGAGGTCTCTGAAATGCAATGGACAGGTTCCAAGGAAATTCCCCCAAGTGGAGATAAGGACTTAAACCCACCCTGGCAGTACAATAAATTGTAGATTTGCTGATTCCTTTCTTATCAAAGAAGCTTTCAGGAACGACTCACTAAGAGGTATAAAGAAACTTCCTAGGTAAGATTTAACACATTCAGTCCGCATTCTCAAAACAGAGGGTGCAACATGGCCTTGATTCAGGTATATTCATGACCCTTTGAGTGGAAACTGTGGGGCTAGTGGAAAGCTTGTGGGAACAAAGTTGATGAAACCCGGTGCTAGGCATCACTGGTGATGGGGAAAACCCCACTTTTGCAAGTAAGAAAGAATACATGAGGTGCATTTGCAAGAAGAAAGAATGGTTCAGTAAAAGGAATAGTCCAAGCAAACAGAGTTTTGACTGGAAAAATTTAAACCAATGTTTTTTTCATGATGTATTTAGAAAAGAGTCTACAGGGTCTAAAGGGTCTCACTATATAGACTGCACTCATAGTGATTCTCTTATTTTAAGCCTCCCAAGTGCTGGGATTACAGGTGCCACCATGCCCAATCTCAATAGCCATCTCAGTGCACCCTGGGGACAAGGCTGGCACCAGACACCGGGGCTCGACTCTCGCCACTGTACTCTGCTTAAGCAGAGGCTTTAGTCCACTGAGCTACCAGGCCTTACCTTGAACCAATTTTGTAGGCTGAAGGTCAGTTTATACTTTAAAAGTTGAGATTTTTCTTAGATTTTCTTTGATCTTATTCTAAATTTTTTAATGTATGTCTTCTACCCTACATCAGAGGTACCAAGCAAACAATTCACTGATCTTAGGCAAAAATACGAGCAAAACTTAAGAATTTCACCTTGCAGTGGCTCAGGCGATGAAGCGTGGATTGAAGATAATTCACAGAGTTAATGTGGCGTGATTATCTGAGTCAGCGTTTAAACTGTAATCTTTGGTCTTCTGGTGCTCTTTCCATTTACAGTATAAAATGTCCTCCATCTGGTCTTTCCAGAGGTCCATGTGGATGCAGATAATTCACATGGAACTCTGCATTTAAAGAAATCCCAACTCTTAAGTTTGAGTAAATTAGATTTCAATACATTAATATATAAAAGGAACTTAATTGCCTGTCACTCTTTACAATCCATAAACAATCACCTTAGGTTCTTCAAATTGTAAGCTTTCTCAGTACATTCAAAATTGATTTAATTTCCCTGATTTTTGCAGTCAAATGCTCTACCTCAAGCACTAGATTTTGCCATATAAATAATAGTGAAGAAAAAGTGCTCCCGAAGGGAAAGTATGCCGCCCAGACTGATCTGTTCCAGGAATTTGTGACTGACAACAACAGGATTCATAGTAATATTCCCTTCTAGTAATAGTCAAACACATTCTTTCATAGTAATAATTAAAGCACTCTGACATTTTAAATTTTACCTAACACTTTAAAAATATTAGGTCAGGGGACACCGACTCGGGGCACCCTCTTGGACAGGAGCTTTCTTTCCCTCAATAAATATGTTCTGCTCATTAAAAAAAATTGAATAAAAATATTAGGTCAAAGAAGTTGACCTAACACTTTGATTGTATATCAAAATATATGTCCTCTATGACTACCTTTGAGTTTAGAGTCAGTAATATCTCAATGGACCTGAGATTGTGAAAGTATCGGGATGAAAAGTACAACAGTGTTTGAAGCAGACTTCCTCTTACATTAAAAAAATCATACTCTATGTGAGTCTGACGCACCTGTAGAGGATGTTTACACTAATAGTATTTATTTGCAAAGTGGGTGGTCCAGTAGATGACGTGGTCAACAGGGAACCTTCTCTCCAAATCATCTGCCTCTTTCAAATGTTATAATGTATTTGTATTACCTATTTATAGTACAAATTTCATTTTTAAAAATAAGGGATTGGAAAAGCTGTGCTTTAAGGAGAGAAGTTATAGAGAAAGAAAGAAAAGAAAAGGTATTTGAAAATTTGTTAAAATAATCTTTCGTAAGATTGAGGAAAAAGTGTCTTCATTTAGCAAGCTGAGTTACTGGTAAATGCATGAGATGTGGAAGTACCTAAGGTGCACTAGTGGAGAGAAATAAGATATTTAGTTGAAGCTACAGCACAAGAGAGTAGTGCCTGGCTTCAGATGCTCTCCATTGTCCATCCTGTTTCACCTATTCTGGGAAGAACTGTCTACAAGGAAATCCCTTTAACATAACAAACACGACTCCAGGACACATCCAGGAAGTGAAGTCATAATCAGAAAAGTGATGGAGCTCAGTAGCTGTTGGAAGCAACCAGAGGAAGGCCGGAGAACACCAAGTGTTCAAAGAAGAACCAGAAAAACAAGACTGTTTAGATGACATCAGTGGGAAGAAAATAACTTGGGACACACCAGCAAGAAGTACTCAAAGATGATTTGGCAGCTTGTCAGTGTCGTGAGCACAGCAGCAAAGCATTTGCTGGAAGATCTACTGTTAAGGCACTCAGTGGACAGTGTGTCCAGGGACAAGTACTTCCTTCCAGACAAACTGGGATTGCTATCTCTCCATTGGAAAATATGCACTGTGCACCTGCTTTGGAAGGTAGTGTGGGTAACAAAAGATGACTGAGATAGATATGCCCTTCTAATTTCATATAGAAAACCCTCTCATAAGAACCTAAATTCACAGCACTTTCTCTGTAGAAGACATTCTCAGGATCCAGTTTCCTATAAAGACCTGTACTGAACAATGTTTTCTTTTCTAATTACTATTATTTTTATTTTTAAAGAGAACACAATAAGAATTAAAACGGAAAACAATTACAAATGATGCAGAATTTCATTTAACAAAGTAATATTATTTTCACAGTATTTGTTGTAATAAATAGTGTTGTTTTCCAGTGAGTTATTCATATTGCCAGATATGCATGTAAATTGGAAGATGAAAAAAAGAAAGTATAAGAAATTAAGAGGAGAAAAAGTGCAAGCAATTGATAAAGAAGGCGAATCAAATTAAAGCATTAACTGCTTCTTTCCATAGACCATCAGAAATGCACAGTACAGTTGTCCAAAGTATTCAGCTTGTGCATAAATAAATCTCTTTCCCCACTCCCTCTCCTATCCTTTTCCTCAACTCAGTAGCTCTTTCTGTTTGAATAAGTTCATCCTTTCTCTAGTATCTACTGTACTCTTCAGATTCCATTTTTTCTCTTTCAGGTTCTCACACCAAGGAGACAATACAGTGTTTGCACATGTGGGTCTGATTTACTTCACTTAAGAGTATGTTCTCTATTACATCCATTTGCCAACAAAAGACTCAAATTAATCCTGTTTTGTAGCTGAGTAATACTCTATTGTATAAAAATACCACATCTTCTTCATCCATTCTTCAGCTAATGGACATCTGAGTTGTTTCCAGGATTTAGCTATGACAAACTGCATTGCTATACACATGGGAGTATATGTATTGCTGAGGTATGAAGTTTGCAGTTGTTCTGGAAAAATACCCAGGAAAGGAATAACTGGCTTGAATGGGACCTCCAATCCTAGCCTTTAAAGGAATCTCCACACTGACTTTCATCCACAGTGCTTGTACTAGTCTGGACTCCCACCAATAGAGCAGAAGGGTCTCTTCTCCTCCACAGCCCCTCCGGCATTTGTTTTTAGCTGACATCTTCATATTAGATATTCTTTCTGGGTTGAGATGCAATCTCAGTGTTGTTTTCATTTGCATTTCTTGAATGAGCAATAATGTTGAACATTTTTTCATATATTTACTTGCCATTTGTATTTCTTCTGCTGAGAAGTGTATATTCATTTCAGGTGCCTATTTTTCGATTGGCATTTCATTGGTAAATGGATGTAATAGAGAACATACTCTTAAGTGAAGTAAATCAGACCCACATGTGCAAACACTGTATTGTCTCCTGGTGTGAGAACCTGAAAGAGAGAAAATGGAATCTGAAGAGTACAGTAGATACCAGAGAAAGGATGAACTTATTCAAACAGAAAGAGCTACTGAGTTGAGGAAAAGGATAGGAGAGGGAGTGGGGAAAGAGATTTATTTATGCACAAGCTGGATACTTTGGACAACTGTACTGTGCATTTCTGATGGTCTATGGAAAGAAGCAGTTAATGCTTTAATTTGTTTCACCTCCTGTTCAATTGCTTGCACTTTTTCTCCTCTTATTCATTGAATTTGGAGGGGTTAATTTTTAAAAATTTTTCAATGTTGTAGATAAAAGAATTTTGTTGGAGGAATAGTTGACTATAATTTTTCCCAGTTTGTGGATTTTATTGGAGATTTGCTTTGAAGTGCAGAAACTTGTTTAAAAGATGAGATCCCAGTTGTTGATTCTTTGAAGTATTTCCCCTGCAATTTGGTTTTTGTTCATAAACTCTCTACCTACTTCTGTGTCTTTAAGATTTCTACCTACATCTTTCTCCAGAATGTTTACTGTTTTTATTTTAGTAATTAAATCTTTGATTCATTTTTACAGTAGCTTTGTGAATGGTGATAGGTATGGGTCTAGTTTTAGCCTTTTTCATGTACAAAACCAGGTTTTCGAGCAGCCGGGCGTGGTGGCTCGCGCCTGTAATCCCAGTACTAGGGAGGCTGAGGCAGGAGGATTGGTGCGAGTTCGAGACCAGCCTGGGCTACAAACGTGAGCTCAAGGCCAGCCTCAACTGCATAGCGAGACCCTGTCTCAAAAAGACAAAAACAAACAAACAAACAAAAAACAGGTTTTCCAGCACCATTTATAAAAAGAGATCATTTTTCTTCCAATATACATACCTCCCCCTTTATCAAAAATAAGGTGGCTAAGTGTGTTCACAGTTGTGTCTGCATCTTCTAATCTGTTCCACTGGTCTTCAGCTCTGTCCCTATGCCAGCACCATGCTGATTTTATCACAGTAGCTTTATATTATAATTTTAGGTCAGGGATTGTGATACCACCTGCCTCGCCTTTGTTTCCCAGGATTGCTTTTGATATTCTGGGTCACTTCTAGTTCCAAATGTGTTTGAGGAAAGTTTTCGCTAGCTCTGTGAGGTATATAAATGATATTTTAATTTGGATTGCGTTAAATAGCTTGTTTCACTCTTCATCTTTTTTTTCCATAGCCAGTAACTTATCTGCATTACGATGAAAATTTTCAGATAGATTCTTTATTTTTTTTTCAATTCTTTTATTGTTTAAATTTAACAATGGTTATATTACATATTTTCATCATTGGATCAGTTTAGATTAATACATATAGGTATATAAGATTGATCAAACAACTAAACATTAACCTTTCTAAATCCACATTACTTTTTTTTTTTCTTTTCCCCCTTTTTTTCTTTGAAAGTTGACATATTGCATAT
>PVJA010054584.1:0-11504 GCA_004027025.1 Myocastor coypus
GCGGTCCCTGAAGCTGCCCAAGCTTTCCCAAGCAGGCACTTTAGACCACTGAGCTATCCCGCCGGGCCTATATTTTCATCATCAGATCAGTTTAGATTGATTCTCCAATTTTTCATAACTATGAAACCTTGGCATTGTTTCTCACAGGTGGTCTGCTGGGCATCTTCGTGAGGTGACGCAGTATTTGTATGCAGCCCTGTGCAGCCATACATACTACAGAACATTTGGCCACACTGGTTCTGCTATTAAGTGCTAGTCATGCCCCTACATCACTGGTATTGCAGTAACCAAAATTATCTTCACTACTAACTTCCTTGTGTGTACACTGTACCCCATAATTTGCCATTTAAGTACGTATTATTGTCATATTATTTTTTAAATGTATTTTAGTACAGGGTATACAGGGTCTCACTACACAGTTCAGACTTACAGTGATTCCCCTGTTTTCAGCCTCCCAAGCACTGGGATGACAAGCCCAGTCTCAAGTCCATGCATCTGCCTAAACAGGGCTTTAATCCACTGAACGATCTGGCCAGCCCTGTCACACTATTTTCTTTTTTTTTTTTTGTCTTTGTATTTTTGAGACATGGTCTCACTATGCAGTTCAGGCTGGCTTTGAGCTCACTTTTTGTAGCCCAGGCTGGTCTCAAACTCGCACTACTTCTCCTGCCTCAGCCTCCCAAGTGCTGGGATTACAGGCATGCACCACCACGCCTGGCTGTCACACTATTTTCATATAAGCCCCTGTGAAATTTTCTCATATGTTTGGCTTAGTATGTTAAAAGTGGCAATTTCTGGGTATGGTGGCATATGTTTGTAATTGCATCACTCAGAAAGCTGAGGCAGGAAGGCTTCCCTGAGTCGGAAGCCAATTTAGGTTGCATAGTCAGTTCAAAGTCAGCATGAAATGCACAGCATGGCCTTATTTTATTTTATTTTATTTGGTGAGGGGGGAACCAGGGACTGAACTCAGGCCCTTGTGCTTGCCAGGTAAGTGCTTATTCTACTAAGCTATTTCTCTGCCCACCTCCCCCCATCTTCAAAAAATAAAAAGTGTCACTCCTAGGGCACTATATAAACCAATTTTCTGTTTCTTTAGTGAGCCCAGTGAAGATGAATGGGTGTTCATGTCATAGTCAATGATCATTCACTTTCCAGCCAGGTATGGTGGCGCATGCCTATAATTCTAGTACCTGGAAGGCTGAGGCAGGAGGATTGGTGTGAGTTTGAGACCAGTATGGGCTGCTCAAAAGTGAGCTCGAGGCCAGCCTGAACTGCATAGCAAGACCCTGTCTCAAAAAGACAAAAAAGATCATTCCTTTTCCCTAGGAAAAGCCTCCCCTTTCAACTGCAAATAGTCCTTCAAAAGACTCAGTTCTAAGAAACTACACTGAAATATTATTATTATTATTATTATTATTATTATTATTATTATTATTTGTATTTTAGTGAAGGATCTACAGGGTGTTCAGGTCTCACTAATAGATCAGACTCATAGCGATCTGCCTGTTTACAGCCTCCTGAGAGCTGGGATAGCAGGTGCAATCCACCACCAGCAGTCTGAATCGCAGTCTCAGTGCGCCCTGGGGGTGGCACCAGCGTGGCAGGCGTGGGGCTCAAACCACTGTCCCCTACGCCTGCTTGCCAGCACTTTAATCTGCTGAGCTACACTTGAATAAGGCATCTTCTGAGTTGAGATATTGCTCAGTCAATGAAATGCTTTCACAGCTGTTTCCACTCACAAGCATCCCATGTCTAATATTGTGATTTGGTTTCCAAATGGATTGTTTCTCTACTGACGAGTTTCTTTGGGGTCTGACCTAATTTCACTTAAATCTGAATCCATCAGCCAATAAACACAGTCAAATGGAAAAATTTGAGAACACCACATTCTTTTATGTCCTGCATAGATGTGTTACAACCCTTACTGAGCTACCACTGGGTAACTGCTTTGTAAATTCTATCAAGACATATTTAGGTGGTCTTCCTACCAGGTTAAAGCTTTGCCAATGTTCCTAAAATAGCATTAGTGACCACTTTCTTGTTGTAACATATACTTGAAATTAAATATATAAGATATAATTTTGAGTACCAGTTCCTATAGACCTATTTACTGATTTCTCTTGGTTCTTAATTTTGTCAAATCATAAGGATAAATGTCACAACACAAGATTTACTGAAGACTCACAGCATCAGCAGATGCACCATCTGCATTACTAGTTGGGGCCCACATAGTTTTTCAGCATGTCCTCATCTGTGGGGATCAGGATTTCCTCTGGAATATTCTCTCACCCCTTTGCCTGTAGATGTACAGCACTGACATCACTTGGACTTCCAGGCCCATGACAGTCCTCCATAGTGAGGAGCTGAATTTCAACAAGACCTTCACACATTACAGTTTGAGACACGGGGCTCTAAACCATGTAACGATATACTTTCTGATATGGCCAAATAAGGGATTAAAATTCAGAGAGAAGTCAACCCCTGTTGAGGCAAAATTTGCCCCAGTCTCTTGAAACAACAGGAATGATAATCATATCACCATTTTTTTTGGTAACACTGTTCAGTCAAACTTTGCACAACATATCATGGTAATTTCAGATAATCCTTCAATAACAATTTGAACTCAGAGCTAAGATGTTCTAATAATGTGTATCCAACAGATATACAAATACAAAAAGTAACAGAACAGTGCGTAGAGAGAAAGAAAAAACATAGATTATAACAGCAAAAGTAATATCATTTCCTACACTGAAGTTATGGGTTCATACATTTTTAATACAGAAACATAGTTTTGCAATTGGACACTGTATTTGGAAAAGAAAAAAAATTATGCAATGCACAAAGTTCTTTCAAGGAAAAATAAACCCAGAACTTTACTTTTTACTTATCAAGGTTTATTTGGTAGTTTGGAAGGGGGAAGAGAAAAAACTTAGAAGTCATTCCTGGATTCATATAAGAAATTATGAAAGCAAATTACATTTATGAGGAGGGCTATGTAAACATACCCTCTTCTTAAGGGTGGGGTATTCTTTGCCTCTTTGGCTGAACTGAGTATTTCTCCCTGTGATTTGGACAAAGCCTATGATTCCCCACTTGTATTTTGTGGGGAAGACTGGGTGACACATTTGTCAGATGCTGTTTCCACTAAAAACTTACTAAATATCCCTGAAGGTCAAGGGAGAAAAAAAGAATATGTATGCAAACTCTGGTTTTTATTTCATAGCCACAATTACAAGCTGGCTAAAATTCCATCGCAGAAAAAAGACAGTTGGGGTGTGGCTTTCACAACCAATGGTCACTCAAGGAGCCAGTCCTGGAAAGTGGAATATTAGAAATTGCTCCCCCACAGTTTTAAAGTCAAAGGACTCAGGAATGGAGCACAGAAATCTATGCACACTGCAAGGGAGTTACCCTGCCCGGGGATTCCACAAAGCCAACACCCGTGCCAACCTACAAAATTCCTACAACTGCAGTGGGGAAATAAAATACCCATTCTCAACAACATAAAAGAATCAAGCTACACAAAGTGCCTCACACTGCATGGTTAATTAGTTTCTTCATCAAGACAGTATTCCCCCAAAGACTCTATTCTAGAAAAGAAAGTTTTTTTCTGCACATAGGGATTTTCCCCTCCTCTCACAGAATTTGCGGGTTTAAATATAGCAATCCTTTTTATTAGGTTTTGTCTTGAGTCTTATCTGAAAAAGGAAATCAAAGTATATTTTCAAAGAAGCTCACATGGTTGAGAAGTACAAAATACTCTGGTAAGAGGGACTGACTACTGTAAACCACAGCAGTTTAACAAGGCAAGTCATCTACCCTGTCAGAAGCACTAATAACTAGCACACAGAACAGGCTGAACCTGAAGTCAGTAACATTATCCAGAACTATTTCTACCGGCGCACATGTGTAGTGTTGGTGGCATTTTTAAGCATTGTAAGGTCTCAAAAAGCCATCATTTGTCTCAAAAGCTGCACAAAAGGCAGTCTCAGGAGTCACTTGACTCCTGCTTTGTCTCCCTCCACAGTTTCTCTGGACCATCTATAGTTTGTTTGTCCTAAGCCAGGGCAGTTCTGTCTTCATGTTTACACCTTTAAACACCACTCTTCTGCTCCTCCTTCAACAGAAAGCATCTTCAAGATGAAATGACATCAGAAATGGACACTGAGAAGAACGCACTACCGGAGGTCTGAGTGATACATCAGGACCTGAATTCTCTTCCCCTGGTAGCTTCATGAACAGCACTTTAAAATAAAGATTAGAAATACTTTTAAATTTTTTCCTAAAAGAGAAATAAAAATGTGCACCATTGCCTTAGTGTGAAACAGATGGCAACACAAGTAGATACAATTTATAGCTCCTCATTTGTTACAACCATTTTTAATAAAATCTGGATGCAGAATTAGGACTTAGATAATACTTTAGTGGCTAATGTCAATAGTGATATTATAAGGTTTAAGAGTTTGATGTTTGTCTTCTAGCAAAATAAATCTAAAAGCAAACCTGACCAAAGAATTCAGAGAAATACAGGGCACCACTTGATACAGGATTGACTTTTAAAGCTCTTAACATTTTCAGAGAATCATATATGGGTCACTAACCACACAGAGCTCATGAAGAGAAACAGAGGGAACAATGAGGCTTTGAAGAGAAAAATGGAAAGATCTTTCAATACAGCTCTAACAATTGGCCCGTCTGCTGCAAAGAGCTAAATTTCACAATAATAAATTTGATGGCAATCCCCTAATAATAACACCCTAACTGATTTCATGAAGATGTGTTCTGTAAACCTCTCCTCCAACTGAGAAAAGCCAATAATGACGCTTGAGATGTACAAGGTGAATTCAGAAGCACAGCTGGACAGATGCACATATCTCGCTGCTTGCCTGCCACCTGAAAGTAGACCCAGTGCTTCCAGAAGCATTCCACTGACAAAGCTGTATGTTCAGCGAGATCTCTTTTAACTGAGGAACAAGCTGCTGGGGCCAATGTATCATCAACTGAGCAGAAGAGTAAGTCTAAGAACACATACTTGTCCAAGCTGGAGCAATTCCCTTGCATCCTCTTTTGTCTACCCAAACTTGCGATCATTAAGAACCAGTTACACATGTTCTGTAACACAGCTGATAGAAAAGGGATAAAAATTCAGGATTTCTAGATGAGGTGACAAGGACAACATCAGTGATGGCTTTTTATTATATAACAGTCACTATGAAACCTGCTTTCAAAATCCTTCCTTAATCTCTACAACCAGCCCCTGAGGGACACTATAATTATCTCAGCTTTATAGGTGATTAAGTTGAGGCACACAAGAATTGAATAAGATGTCCACAGGCGCACAGAAAGTAAATACAGAGATGAGACTCACTGCAGGACTCAGACTACATACAATGCCACTCTTGACCACTACATTGTCTTTTTCACATGTCCCGAGACTGATACCCTCATAAAAATAAAGGATAGACCTGACCTACAATACTCCTACCCATTCTCTCTTATCTCTCCTAGTGCAAGAGAAAAGCACTGTCAAAGCTGCACAAAATAACCAATCTATGGATTAAGGTCTTCCCTTATTATCTTCTCCTCCCTACAAGCTCATCACCCTACTAAATGTACAATTAGTTAATCTAATTCTGAATGAGCCTCACACCAAAAGTCAAGCCATAACAAGCAAACAAACAAAAACAGAAAGCAAGGGTTAGGTTAATTGGGAAAATAAAGTGACTTAGCTTTTTAAACAATGCTTTGTCGTCATTCACACATGTCTGGAGGTCCCCAGGCAGGGAGTTAAAAGTATGGATATAAACTGCTGAGTGACCTAATCTAGGAATGGCCAAATCCATTGATGGTGAACTCTGGGGTTCTAACTGGACTTGGTATAATGAACCTCCCAGCAGGAAAACCACCTGAGTTTACAAAAAGCATTAGGAAGAAAGCGGAGAAACAGAAACCTATACCGATGAAGCCAGACTGACTTGCATCATCCAATGGGAAAGTGCTTATTAGTACATCATTGGGGTAATACTCTGTCCCATGCTGTCTAGATTGGAGGGTATCTGGGGATTTCTTCTTGAGCACCTACTGCAAACAAGGCTGGGGAGTGAAAGAAAGCTCATAGTGGGCATCAAGAGATGGAGTAAGGTTCTGAGCAGTATTTACTTAATAAAGTTAGACTGAGGAAGGGGCTGTAAGGCATGGGAAATTTGAGCAATGATGACAAAAGACATAACTCAGCTTCTAATGAATATTCCGACTGATTACTGCTCTCTATCAGCAATGAATACACATGAAAATATTAGCAGTCCAATTGTCATGCACAATTACCAGTCATATAAAGAATCCAAATACAAAGGGGCTGGAGAGATAGCTCCATGGTACAATTTCTTGCCCGGCAAGTGCAAGGTCGTGAGTTTGAACCCTGGTCCCACCAAATAAATAAATAAATAAATAAATAAATAAATGTATGTATGTGTGTGTATATATATGTATATTTTTCCCTCGGTATATTTTTATTCCTTATTCTTTGTCTCTTTCTATAGGCTATTCATTTTTATTATCTTTAGATGACCTATTAATGGTGGTCATATGGAAATTTAACATAGTGATATCATATAAGGATAAAAAAGAACACTGTACCATATATAACTCAGAGCTTACACAGAAAATATAAAGCTCTGATGTGTGCCACAGCCTAGCTGAAACATGGAAACATGCAAAGTGAAATAAGCAGACACAAAAGGCCGAATATTGTACATTGCCACTTTGATACACGGTGCCTAAGAGAGCTGAATATATGGAGAAAGCAGACTGAAGATCCCCAGGGGCTTAAGGGAGGAAAAGAATGGGTAGCTATTACTTAAGGACTACAGAGACATGAGATGAAGAAAAAGTTCTCAAAATAGATGGATACTGATGAGGATTTCAAAACACTAAGCATAGTTAATACCACGGAAGTGTCAACTTGCAAAGGACTAAAACAGGCAATTCTGTGTTGTGTGTATTTAAACACCACTTAAAATCCTAGACATACAGTATCACTCATACAATTATTAAAATAAAAAAATAAACAGCTTGCAACAGAATTTCTCCTTGAAATATTTTAAGAACAAGTACTTTAGTGATCAAGCATGGTGGCTCACACCTGTAATTCCTGTAATTCTGGGAACTTGAGTTAGAAGAATCACAGTTTGAAGCCTAGCCTGAGCAACTTAAGAGACTTGAAAAGTCCCAATAAAAATATGCATGAACACACACACACACACAGTCACACAAATTGTAAGTTGCATGAGAACAACTATTACACAGTAGACTTGCCATAAATGTTTGATAAATAAACGCCTAAAAGAAACTAGGGAAAATGTTCTTCAACTGAGGAAATACAATATTTAAAGAGTAATTTAGTATGCACAAGAAAGTATAATGATTCATATTCCGAGGAGAAAGACCAGCCTCACTGTGACCAAGCTCTACTTCATCTGTCTTTCCTTCACAACTTGCCTTACAGTGTCTTACACACAGTAGGTAGCTAACACATTTTTGTACAATGAAGGGAAACACATGTTTATAAAATCAATGTCATATTACTACTCTATTATTCCCTCTTTTTAAAAGTATGTTCTAAAGATGTACAATTTCTTCTGTCATCAAATGGAAAAAAATGAACTTCATAGTTTATATACACAGTGAAGGTAACATATAAATAGCTAGAGCATATCACCCTCAGAAAAAGAAACTGTGAACATAAGGCACATTGTCTTCCATGCATGTAGAAAAAAAGTTTTATTACTGTCTTTATTTTAGAAAGTAATAAATAATCCAAATAAAGCAAATCCAATTGTTCATTTCCAATAATCAACATCCAACCTTTACAGTACACGGTGAAGTGAATACATAAGTGCATTTAAGGCAGCTTTCTTGGGGAAACAAAAATATTTTCAACTTACTATGGACCACAACATACTAACAATATTTCTCTTAATTCATCTATCAAATAGTCAAGTGTTCTTTTTAGAATTTACTTATTTCACAAAATTATACAGAAAAGTCTTATGGCCAGTATGCCATTTACTGACAATTCTAACTATTAACTAATATCCACTGTGCATAACATTTACATTTTACATGAATTATCAAGTAACTCAATATACATTAAAGTATACATAAGTGGAATATTTTTAAAACATAAAGCCAACTGCTAACATCCTTAACACTCGCCACCTATATGAAAGGTGAATTCACAAACTCATCAGGATCATGGGAACAATAATAAAAATGTCCTTCAATTCCAACCCCCACTACCCACTACCAAAAACTGTTTGCCAATTTACAAAGGAAACAGAAATCCAACCTCCGTGGCTGTCAGAGTCTGCATCTCAGTCTCCTCCTTTCTAGCCTCTCTACAAGCAGGTGAACATCCTTTCCAAGCAGCCTGGCTGCTACCCTGCTCTTTCATGCAGGCAGGGGTTCTGCATTAGCCTCCAACATGCCAGCAGACCCCCACCAGAGACAGCACTTAAAACAGAACTGCATGCAGGATTATCACTTCAGCACATGAAAGCAAAACCACTACAGGTGTAATGAGGCAAAATACCAGCACACCGACCTCTGTTCCACGGCACAGACTTAAAGCAGGTGCACATCTGTGCTCCGGGAGGGTGAAGGGTAGCACGAGCAGAGGAAGCCCCAGATCCCTACTACAGTACAGAGATTTACCTCTCTCAGATCCAATCCAGCTGAATTTATGGATACCAGTTTACCAGCACCCCCCTCCAAAAAATAAGTAATCTCCCATCCTTTACTTGCTTTCCTCAGAGAGCACTGAGGCAGTCATAGCCTAGCAAAATGATCTTTAACATTTCTGTAAGCTATAATGAACAAGACTAATTGCAGGAGAAACGAGAGTCAGATATAGCAAAGAAGCAATCACTGAACCTTTTCCTCATCTTACCACTGCTACTGGTGTTTACAAACTACAGGCAATAGCATCGGGAGCCTCACAGACTCTCCCCTGAGTAACCTCCTCTCAGATTCCTAATTTAAATACCTCTTCATCAATCTGTGATGGTTTTGGCAGTTAAATAGCAGAGAGTGAGTAAAATAACATGCATAAAGTGAACGCTTTTCAAGTTGTAAACGAGTGAGTCAGGATCCTGACTTGCCGAGGTGCTCCAAATTAAAACCTTGATATAAATGTAAGCATGCTCGTCTTACCGTTTTGTTGTTGTCTCTCTCAAGCGCAATTCACCTGGAACTCCTTAACATATCTCTAGCAATGCATTTGCATGAGGCCAGTCTCATACAGCGACTGAATTCACATCTTTCTGCACTAGCGAGCTGAAATGGTACGGCCGTACTACAATCAAGACAGGGGGAAGCAGAAGCAAAAAAAAAAAAAAAAAGAAGAAGAAGGAGAAGAAGAAGAAACCAGAAATCATCTCAGAGAAGCTGATCTCTGGGGATATGGCCAAAAACTGGTTTCAAAAGAGCAAAAAGGACATACAAACATTCAGTATCAGTGGCATTCACAGTTCAATGTTTTCCCCAAAGAAATCTGATATTTTTTCTCCAAACACGATGGACTTGCCTGTGGAGTTCCCAGGCAGGCAGAGTAGCCAAGCTCTGCAGCAGCATTGCAGCCCAAGTAACTGTGCAGATGCCGTCCAGGCAATGCCCAGCACACAGTCTCTCCACAAAGATACTGGTTTGCAATGCAGGGCTGCTTCGAAAGATAGCTAAACAGCTAATGGTGATTGCACAGGAGGAAAAGCATTTAATCAGGCAGATGCATCTCGTTGTACTTAATTTAATTTTTTAAAAGCACTGGAGAAAGCCAGTTAAGTGTTCTGAGTGACAGCCCCATTAAATAATAATCTGAGGTCCTACAGAAGGCCAAGTTTAGGGTACAATCATTCAGGCTGCAAAAGCTGGGGAAATGGCTTAATGTGTCCGTGTGAGTACTCTTGTGATGCAAGAGGGGTATAATGAGACTCTAAAATAACCACACACCAGATATATGAGGCTAAAAACTGCACGGGGGGGAAGCACGCACAGAGCCACAGCGACAGAATGCAGTTATGAGCCTGCAGAAATTAGTGGGGGGCGGGAGTTCATACTAAATGCAAAAATAAAACAGCAGCACCAACCAGATCTCACAATCTTTAGGCAAATTGTGCCAAGTCATGCCACAAAGTGTTGGGTGGCAAACAAAATATGCTAAACAAACACTCTCTCAGCGACCTCTACAGGAAAGTGGGTGATCTGCAGTTCATCTTTGTTCAAAGGCTTCCTTCCTAGCTTCAGAAACAACCACAAAAGTTCACAAACTAGGAAAAGATGCAAAAATACAACTGAGAAGCACCTTAGGCATGAAATGAAAAAGTCAACCATGAAATCTGACCTCACAAATATTCATTTGCTAACCACTAGGTCATGAGTGAAGAGTCAATATTCCTTTAGCTCCTGGGACTGGAGGCCCTCATCCGTGATCACAAAGCCCGAGGAAAAGCATTTTCTTTAGCATCTGAGTTGGTTTAAATGAATCGTCTCACCACTTCCCTATTGGTAAACCATCTCCATGAATCTGAATGGCACCATGAAAGTATCCAACTTTGTTTTCCTACAACAGACAAGTTCATTCAAAACTCTTAGAAAAAGTTCCTAAAATATAAATATTATATAGTTCCTTATTCACTAAAGTCAAGAAAGAAATCTATCTCCTGAGTTTCTGAAGACTATTAAATTATATCATGTATTAGTTACTTTTTTGCTCGTTGCTGGAACAAATACCCAACACTCAAAATGAAGGAAGGAAAGGTTTATTTAGCTCACAGTTTGTGGAGGTTTCAGTCCATATTCGGCTGGTCCAAGGCTGAGTAGAACAGAGCAGAGAGCATCCAGTTCATGGCGGCGGAACAGCAACAAAATGGCGGCAGAGGCTGCCAGTCAATCAGGGCAGCAGGGCAGCAGAGCAGCAGCAACAGCTAGAGCTCCAGTCTGTCTCTCTGTCTCTCTTTATATTACATTCAGGCTCTCCGCCTTAGCTCCCGCCATAGGCTACACCCATAATCCCAGAAGTACTTCCACCCATAATCCCATCAGTACTAAAACCCATAATCCCAGGGATCATGGATCAAGTCTCAAACTCTAGCAGTCCCCGCCCAATGACTCCATGAGGCTTTGGGGGGACAACTAGACATAAACCATAACATTCCGCCCCTGGACCCCCAAAGTCTCATACATATCCCTTTTTACAAAGACATTTTAATCCATCTGGAAGAGCTGCCAAAGTCCCAATAGTTTCAGCATTGCTGAAAAGTCCAAGTCCCACGTTCCCTCGAAGATCCAAGGCAAATTTTCATCTGTGAGCCCCTGTACAATAGAAGAGTCAAACATATCCAACATTCAAAGGCATAAGATAAACATTACAATTCCAAAAGTTGCAAACAACAGGGTAATACAAAACATTGGGACCAACACATGTCCAAAATCCAGCAGGGTAAACA
>PVJA010054585.1:0-11523 GCA_004027025.1 Myocastor coypus
GAAAGAAAGAAAGAAAGAAAGAAAGAAAGAAAGAAAGAAAGAAATTTGGAAGAACAGGATAGATGAAGGGTAAATTGATGGTTGTCAGCATGAAGCCGGTCCGGATGGTGCAGGATCAACAGAGGGGGCGTTTTCCAGACAAGCAAGCAGAATGTGAGCAGAGACAGGCAGGTTAGAGGGAGGAGTGGGCGCTCAGGTCTGCGTGGTGTCTCTGGAACAGCAGCAATGTCAGATGGCAAATAATTGCGCTGGGAACAAAAAGACTGAGAGGGTGACTAAGTGAGTACTAACTGCAGAGACAGCTCCGGGGCTGCTCTGGGTAAGAACACATTCCTGTATTTTCCAATAATAAAGCAAAGCTGTAAATTCTTCATTTGTTATTTTTGTAAGAATTTCAAATCTGTGAATTTTTTCAACCGCTTTTGTCTCTAGCTTTTGTGTCTGCAAAAAAAAAAAAAAAGAAAGGAAAAAATGTTCCTCCACCTCTATGAGTAACTAGATTTTATAAACCAAGTCTCAAACCACACCAAAAATTGCAGAGGCAAAGGTCTCCTCTGCCTCCTTGGGGTCCACTGAATAGATTTCAGGGTAGGGCCTGGATTCACACTACCACCTTGTTTTGACCAGAAGGCGAAGTTTGTATCGTGGTTGGATTTCTCCGACTTCAGGTTTTGCTAAATTCAGGTCTTTGATGTGTGACCATGTTTCAGAGCTATTGAAATAGACTTGGATGCCAGGCAGTTATAAATGAGTGGCACTTGTGGTTTCTGGGGGTACATTCACACCTATGAAATGAGGTGAACTTGGACCCAGGCTCCTCAGTCCCAGGACAAATACACAAGGCCCACCAGAGGTTGGACTAAGAATTAGTGAGAGCTCATTCCCTTCTGGGTGGCTCCACCCTCTTTTCCAGCTGTTCTGGCCTTCGGTGGGACCTTCTGAGGTGCTGTTGCTGCATGTAGGACATACAACGAATAGTGCCTGTTTGCAGAGAGATTCGTGATGATTGTCCAGTGGAGCACACAAAGAAGGGCATTGCACACTGCAGAATACCTGTTGGCAGCAGCAGTTCTGAAGTATTTTGCTAGTTGTTTACAGGACCAGGAGAAGAATCTCGGGCAGGTGAGATGGAGCTTTCACTTCCCATTGCCAGATTTGGGTCATGATCTGCAGGTGGCTCTTGTGAAGCTTTGCTCTTGTGGCCCTTGCAGGCCCCTCATCTGGAGGCAGAGAAAGCCGGTTTTCACTTGATGTCACACACATCAAGGCCAGAGGTGGCAAAGGAGCTCACTTTCACTATTAGCTAACTCAAGTGGGGTGGTCAAAGAGAGAGGCCACAGAGAAAACGTTAAGAAAGCTTTGAATCTTTTGCTGTTTCTGATATATTGAAGAAGAAAGTTATTATTAACAAGCAAACCTTCTGAGCTCTGTCCCCAGCCCTAGAATTTTGTTTTGAGACAAGGTCTCACTTTCAGTTGCTAAGTTGCCTAGGATGGGCTGGAACTTGGGATTCTCTGACATCAACCTCCCCCGCACTAGTTTCACAGGCATGTATCACCATGTTGAGAGAAAACTACTAGTTTTATGAGCAAGTTATATTCCAAATATTACTTAGTAAAATGTTAGATTTTAAGTAAAAAGAGAGCATAGAAAATTCTGGAAATAGGAGAACTCTTAACCAATCAAGATCAAAACTACATGTGGAAAACGATATTGTCATTTAATCAAGCAGGCATAATGTCCTAGACTGTCTTATTAAAAATAATCTAAATATAGACATTTAGAGCAAGAAGAAATGTTAATAATCAAGTAACCATGGTTTATATTTTTGCAAATATTTGAAATCAGAGCCTAAATGTGGAAGGGATTTTCAAAGGACTACATAACAAACATTGACTGATCCATGAACACAGTCCAAGTGCTTTGGCTCTCAGGACCTTGACAGTCTAGGTACAATAGGTTTCTTTGTCTTTTGATGGAATTTTTATGCATTTTTCCTCAAAAGTAGAGGGATTACTTTGTATTTGGCTTTTTGTATTCTCAGAATAACTTAGCATTACTACTGATGCAAGTTAGACTTCTCTAAAAGTAATTATTCTTTCTTTGCTTCACTGTGCAATTCAGCCTGGTCTTGAATTCACTATGTAGCGAGACTGGCCTTGAGTTTACAACAATCTTCCTGCCTTAGTTTCCCAAGTGCTGGGATTACAAGCGTGCTCCACCTCACTCAGCTTAAAGGTAACTTCGTGATAGTATATTCCTCAATTAAATTCACCATGTTAGGGCCAGCCAAATAGCACAGCAAATTAAAGCTCCTGCAAGCAGGTGCACGGGCAGGCCCTACCCCCAGAGCATGCTGGGAAGGCAATTGAGACTGGGTGTGGTCGAGCACACCTGTAATCCCAGTTCTTGGAAGGCTGTAAACAGGCAGATCACTGCAAGTCCAGTCTAGTAGTGAGACCCTGAACACCTTGTAGACCCTACCCTAAATAACAAATAAATAAATAAATAAATAAATCTGGTACAATAAAGAAAATTATTTTTTAAAAAAAGAAGAATTTAGCGCGCTGCCCCCGAGTGCTTGTGGTTCTTGTGTAGGTGTAAAGAGGAGGCAACTCCTCTGATGGTAACTTAGTCCTTCCAGTGGGGCTGAAATGTCTAAGCCCACCCATTATCCTTTCAGCACCTTCTCCTCCCCACTGTGTTCTGTTTCATCTAAGCACATTCTTTTTTTTTAATTTTTAATTTTTTTTTTCTTGTTTCAGAACCTTTGTTTATTCACTCATTTTTATGGCTGGCTCAGCCCTACCCGAGGGCAGGGATGGCGCAGCATGTGGTGCCAGGGATTGAACCGTGGTCCCTGAAGCCACCAAAGCTTTCCCAAGCAGGCACTTTAGACCACTGAGCCATCCCGCCAGGCCCCTAAGCACAAATTCTAACAGCTCAGTTGAATAGGATCTTGGAAAGATACTGGCCAAGTGTCCTTTTCTGGGCTGATAAAAGAGCCCTCTCTACCCAAGAGCTGCAGACCTTGGTAGAAAGATCCTCTGTTAGGGGCTGGTGAGATGGTTCAGCTGTCTGCAGTGCCCACTTAGGAAAGCTTAGGTAATCACAGGAACCGAGGTTTGATCCCCAGCACCACATGCTGTGCAGCCCCACACCCAGAGCAGGCTGAGCTGGGAAAGAAAGAAAGAAAGAAAGAGAGAGAGAGAGAGAGAGAGAGAGAGGGAGGGAGGAAGGAAGGAAGGAAGGAAGGAAGGAAGGAAGGAAGGAAGGAAGGAAGGAAGGAAGGAAGAAAGAAAGAGAGAAAGAAAGAAAGAAAGAAAGATTCTCTGTTGCTTTAAAATATGTGTGAATAGCTCTGAGAAATTAAACTCAGATCTCTTGTGTTAGAAAAATGAGTTTCCTTACTCCTTGGCAACTAGTTTCTCACATTAGGTAGTGTGAGTCCACCTTTCCCCTCCCTTTGCTTGGGCAGAGTGCCAGAAGTCCAAATTGAAGACTTTATTTTCAATGGTTGTACCTTTTCCCAGGGAGGACATCTGGGAACTTGGAGGTGAGCACTTCACTTCTGGCCTTTGCTTTAGTATCAGGCATTTGATTATTGGTATCAGGCATCATCTTGCTGTCTAGAGAACTGCTTTTCCACCCTCTTTGATCCTGATGAGACTTCAGGTGAACAGGCACTCTGTCCTTATGGCCAGGTTGGTTCAGGAACACAGGTGATGGGTGAATATCACTCTACCCTTGCTCCTGTGATTTCTTCAAAAATAAGCAAGAAAGCTAAGCAGAACCAGCACTCCTCCTCTCTGGGATCACTCTGTGGGTGTCCGGTGGGGTAGGTGCTTTCCGAGGCAAAGTGGTACACGGAAGACTGCCAACAACTGGGGGCTGCTGATGACCAGCAAATCCAAAGAGGCTGTGAATCCTGATGAAGCCCTTTGCATCTCAACCAGCAAGGTCTTGTCTTCAAACAAAGTCACTGGAGGCCCCAGAGCAGAAAGACAAAATGCTACTCTTCAATTGCTGAGGGACTAGAAGGAAAGCACAGCAGAGCACAACAGCCTTCTCAGCCTTCAGGAGGACCTGAGTCATCTCTGTGGGAACCCAGTGCTTCAAGAAACCAATGTTAAGACCACCCGTGTAGTATGGACTCCAGAACACACTGGACCGCACACGCAGGAAGGACAAGGAAGCTGATGCTTGTGTCCTTCTCTTTCGTGGCCTAGCACCTGCCACTGTGGCTGTGTGTAAGTCCCTAAATACTTTCAATGTAGAGGGAGTGATGCACTATTTTCTATTTTCTATTTAGCCCTCAGAGATTTTGGACTCTCCTGGTGTGAAATATTTTTTCTCCTTAGGAAGAGTTCCACTCATGACTTTAGCAGACAGATGAATTCTTCCTTCTTAAAGATAAGTTCTTTCTGGAGCTGCTGAGAGGTTACGCTGGCACACAATGTATATGGCACTTGGCACACTCCTCTGCCCCTCTGGAGTTCTTCAGGGAGCTGTTGCCTCTGCCAGGAGGTACACAAGACCTGAAATCAAGATGTTGTTCCTCTAGGGCAGTTCTGTCACACAGTGACTGCATGCTACGCCCTGCCTTCTTGGGGTCTCCGTGACTCCACAAGGTAAAATGAAATTCGAAGCAGGAGGAGCCTGGAGATTGCTTCCAAGTCTGCCATTCCACGATTGAGCATAGTGCAGGATACTGGTGACTCACTTAGCAGGATAAACAATGTCTCCCCATGTTCTGTCTGCTAAAGTCATGAGTGGAACTCTTCCTAAACAGAAAAAATATTTCACACCAGGAGAGTCCAAAATCTCTGAGGGTTAAGTAAGGGGAAGCATAATCCTAAGCAGATGAGTCCTCTGCAATCATATTGCAACACCTCTTGGAAGCCCACTCCAGTTCCTACATGCTCTCTCCCAAGTGATCATGTGGCTGGACCCGGGACACCTGAGGTGACCAACAACCCTGGGCCTGGGCACTCCCTGACCAGCACAAACAACCTTGCCTTCCGCTGCAGAAAGGTCTATGGGGTACAGGAGCATGAAGATTCCAAAATCCTTCCAGGGAAGCTGTGGGCTCACAGACAGCCAGGCTGTAGCCACTCTTCCTTCTTCTTCTTCAAGCTAATGTCTGCCCTAGAGGTTTGAAGGGTTCTGAGGAAGAAAATTAAGATAGAACAAAACTTTATAATCATTAACAATGACAAACCATTGCCACACGTTTCTGTGTACTGTCTCAAGCAAACATCACCACAGAGCTATAAGGCAGGTGAACTCATCCTCAGTGAAAGATAAAGAAATCAAGATATAGACCATGTAGGAAATTGTGCTAATGTCACATGGCTTCGAAGAGCTAGGAGAAAAATTCAGGCCTGGGACATCTTACTCAGAGTCTATGTTTTATCTCAGTGTCTTGGGTTCTTGGACTCTCTCTCTTTCTCTACACTGTCTCTTCAATTCAACATCCAGAGCTCAATGGCAGGACCTCCAAGGGACTCTATGGAGCATTAGGTAAAATTGGTCCCTAGCACATTGTGACTGCATCCAATTTATCATTCCAGAAAGGACATTTTTAGAGTTTAATGATTAATGAATGCTTTTTACTTATTCAAACATGATATGTTTCACAACCAGTAGCGTTTAGCTTCCAACAATAGCCAGTTGGGACATACTCATTTCCTCAGAAATAAGACCTACCTGGAAAAGAACTTCTTGCATAATTTTATAAGAACCATTCCCTGAAAATGAGCCCTGTCAGGTCTGTTGGTAGCATAGTCTCACCCTGTGTGCTTCCGGTAACTCTTTTGGACTCATGAATGTGCTCATCCTTTCAGACTGATTAAGCCAACCTTTTTCTGAGATTTCCTTCCTTAGGTTCCCTGACCTAGAGTTGGCTCCTCCTAATGCCTGGAGTCCAGGGAAATCACAGCTATCGCGGAACACCAAGACGGCCGGGTTTCTCATCTGCTTCCCTCACGACACCCTGGTTTCCTTCTGAGCAGGAAGTGCACGTCCTGTGCAACAAGCAGAAAAGTGTGCTGTATGTATTGGCTGTATGAATATTCCAGAAAATTAACACATAGAAAACAGAAGAAAGTAAGGGAGGAAAAAGAAAGCTTGGATAACGAAAGAGAAGATGGAAGGAGAGCCAAAGGAAATTTATGTTGAACCTTAAAGATGATTGCCTTCAGTCTTTAAGTTATTTATTTCTCCCTTTGAACTTTTGATCTTGAATTCCTTGTGTTAAAAGTTATCTGTAACTATTTAATCAAGAAAACAAATCAAGTAAGAGAAATGTGAGGTAATAAGCTCTTTGTGTAAATATGAATAAGAGCTCTGTGGGTGACTGAGCTTCAGGATAAATGTGATGGATGTATTGCTAACCCCAAGGGTAGCCATGCGTACAAGTGAGCGATCTATGACGTCACACCTGGGAGATAAGCTTCTCTATCACATGACACACGGGGAACCTGAGTCATCTGACTTTGTGGATAAGAACTGCAAAGCTACATCTTGCTTAGATGCCACTTTAGGCCCTCCTCCCTGGGGAAGGTCCTCCCAAGGCAGTGGGAATGTCAGAGCCTTTGACACTCCCTCAGGTCAATCTAGAACTACGTAACTCAAACTGAAGGACAGAGCCAGGCCAGCTTCCAGCGGGTCTTCTTCCCTGAGTCTGATCTCTTCATTTCTCACTCCCACCTGCACTGGGTAGTTCTATCAGCAAATTATTTTGGAAACTACCAAGAAACCTGTCAGTACTCTAGTTTTTCAGTAAAATCTGGGCTCAGAGAGTCTGAGTTGACCATGATCATATATCGCAAAAATAACTGTGTTATTCAAACCATGGTAGATTTTGGGGAGTTGTTTGTTTGTTTGTGCATTTTGAATCTCCAAGGACTGGAGAAATCTTTGTAGAACTCTGATACAGTTACTGAGTCCCGTGGTCTGCTATGGTTGTTGGGTAGGTTAAAATTCCTACAGGATTTCCCACAGGGTAATGTCAGAATCTTATTTTGGGCAGATGATATGTGTCTGGCTTTGAAAAGCCTGCTAAGTAACTAAGCAAGTTTATATTTGGGACAGAGATACACAGTCTAAAAGGATACAAACCACAGAAAACAAAGTTTCACAAAGTCCCATCACAATGACAAAAAGCCAAAAATAAACTCATGGGAAAAGTATCCAAAAATATGGAAAGGTCTCCTATGCCCAGTAGCCTGAACATCCCATCACGATTAGTCAAAGCATCTCTCTGGAGAGTTCATGCTGACCCTGTCGAACATTGTAAGCAAGGTATAAACAACCAGACACAAACTGGGACAACATCATCTAATTTAATTAGAGTAACATCCTAGTGAAAAGGTGTCAAGAAGTTTCAGTTTGATGAAGATGCAGTAGTCCATTAAACCCAGCACTGATGCTTGCCGCAAATATTTGCTGATGGGAAGCCACTGACCAGATCTACTTAAAACATCAGAAATATATGTTCCATGGCTCTATTCCAGTTCCTAGCCCCTTCTTTGACATAAAGAGCTGAGACATTGGGTGTGAGGCTTCATATATTAAAAAATCAGTTGCTTCTGTAATAAAGAAAGTTGTGGATCCCGTTTAGAAAGAGTAATTTCTCCGACTCACCAACGGCTCCTTGCTTGCCTTTGCTAGGATTGTGCTCCACGCCTCCTTCTCTTCCTGTGTGATTCTTATCAGGATCCCCCTATGCGTGCTTCTCCAGCTGTACCCTAGCATTTATCTGTGTCTTTGATCATTCAGTAGCGTTTGATGAGCGTGGATTGTTGGGACCCATGTGGATGGCTGGGGAGACAGAGGCGAAGGCCAGTGAGGCTTCCATCAGAGTGGTCATGCATGGTCTCCATTGGTGTTTCCATCCCTGACTTCGAGGGCTTTCATCCATACAGATGAGAGCCCACACAGGACGACTCAAGTTTCTTTGCCAGGAAATGAACAGTGGCAGACAATACCTAGACAATTAGAAGACTCAAGATGAGTGTTTTTTTTTTTTTTTTAATTGAAGAATCCCTTATTTGTATTTAATAGGCAATTTTATATGATTGTGTTTAGCAAGTTTTGCATAGTTGTTTTCACATAGTGGCTCTGTAAACCTTAAAAATTTTCAAGGAATTAAGATAAAGAATATTCAACAGTAGTATATTCATTTTATAATAAAAACGTTTTACATCACATAATATGTCTCCATATGAAAGGACATAGATTTCTCTTGAAAAGAGAATCCTTTGAGTTTATAATAGAGGTGACCTTGGCTAAACTTATCCAATTTAATTAGAACCTTAAGATAATTTTAAAATATTTTGAAAAATAGAGAATATGCAAGCAAATGAATAAGTAACATTTTAAAGGTCACAACGATAACAAAAAATATCCGTGGTTCTATTCTTTCCCAAGGCTGACTTTATATGGAAAACTTTATCAATATTTGTACTGGGATGCGATTATTGTTAGTTGGTTCCAGTTCCAAAGGCTGACTTTCCGGAAGAAGGAGCTGGTAGAGTGCTATCCGTGGGACTGTTCCCACCTCATTTTATCACCCTATATGATTTGTATTTATGTACTCATGTCTCAGGTTTCTATTTGCATATTTTAAGGTGCCATGTTTTAGGTTCCTTTTTGTGCTCTAAGTGTGGCTCAGTTGGTCGAGCATGATATTAGCTATCCAAAAATCGTTCCCCAGGACCCTGCCCTGCCTCTCCCTTGCAAAGGGTATTAAACATGGAGTATCACAGCAATGCCAAGCTCACAAAGAAAATCTGTTCTTCCTCTCTGCCCCTCCAGGGCATGATGAGAACAGGCTTTCTGGCAGAAGAGCTGTAGTAGCAGTGTTCATGAGCTGGGTGCCTCCTCTTCCTCCTGCACCCTTTCTTACAGCCCAGGAAGCCCCAGGTTGTCCTATGCTTTGCTGGGCCCGCAGCCTGAGCAGCCAGTGTTGACAGACCATCTGTGACCTCAGGCTGCTGCCGGGCCCACAGATCTCACGCTTCCTTCCCAGAGGAGGAAGAGCTACCTAGGACACAGGGCATTGTTTGTTCCTTCCCTTAGGCTGGGTTGTTCCAGGAAGGATGTGTACTTCCCTTTGAAGTCTTTATTTTTTCACTGAGATATAATCAGACCTGGGAATGTCATTGGATCTGAAAACATAGTGTCTTGAACTTGAGCCTCGCCAGCTAATTCAGAATCCTGCTCAGAGTAGGAACCACTGCCCCAACACATCTCACAGAGAAGAGACAAGCCATATTTAAATTGTGAAAACAAATCTACACCAGGACATCTATATTTCCTTAAGCAGGATTGCTTAGGCTCCTCTCATGAATGATGTCCATCAAAGCAATGGACATGGGAGGATGTGGCTCTGGTCTTCCTTCAAGAAAGGCTACTTTGAGCTGGCAAGATAGCTCAGTGGTCTGAAGCACCTGCTTAGGCAACCACAGGGACCACGGTTTGATCCCCAGCACTACGTGATGTGCCAGTCCCACCCCCAGGGCAGGCCAAGATGGCCATAGCATAAATAATAAAGTTAAAAATATATATATTGGGCTGGGGAGATAGCTCAAGGGCACAAGTACCTGCCTAGCAAGTACAAGGTCCTGAGTACGATCCCTGGTTCCACAAAAAAAAAAAAAAAAAAGAAAGAAAGACTACTTAGAACATAAGTAGATGGCACTTCTAGCATTTGCTCTTCAGGTTAACCTCAGGTTAACCTCAGGTTAAACCCCTGCTCTTTGCAAAATGACCCAGTCAATGACCAAATGAGATGACAGCGTGCTAACCACTGCAACTCATAGAGGTGGTGGTTGTGGGGACTCCCTGAGGGGCTGATGATTTGTCGGCTCAGTATCAAGGTCTGACCACTCTTTCTGTCCAGTACTGCTTCTGCTAGTCTCCTTTCACTGCTATTTCTTCTCAGCAAACCTCCCTCACAAGGGGTTCCAACTGAGTACATGCTCAGGAAAGAGCCAGCCAACACAGCAGCAGGATCAGAAGTAGGCAGGTGCAGGGAAGCATAGGTAGCACAGGGCTCAGGAGATGAGATCATTCATCACTCAGGTGACTGGCAGAGAGGATGCTGCATTGGAAGTCATTCATTCCATCATGAGCCACTGGTACAAAATGGTAGCCCAGCTGCTGAAACGTCCACTAGTAACTTTAAGAGAATGTGCAGATAAAGAACCATATTCTGACCATCACATCCAGCCAAGTGTTTGGAAAGTGTGGGTGGGTGAACATTTTTTCTCCCTTTTTTTTTTTTTTTTTTTGATGGTGGTACCAGATATCAAACTCAAGACCTTGTATTTGCCAGGCAAGCACTTATTCAACTGAGCTATCTCTCCAGCCCCAACTACTCTTAAAATATGGATAGAATGAGATTGCACTATGTACCAGGGATAATGAGCAGTTGAGGATAGGGCAGGGGCAGGGGCCAGGGATTCAATCCCCATAACTGAGACTGGGTGTGGTGTTACATGCCTGTAATCCCAGCTCTTGGGAGGCTGTGAATAGGCAAATCACTACAAGTCTGATCTAGTAGAGAGACCCTGAACATCCTATAGATCAGCGGTTCTCAATCTGTGGGTCATGACCCCAGTGGGAGTCAAACGACCAAAACACAGGGGTCGCCTAAAGCCACTCTGAATCATAACTGTAGCAAAATTACAGTTTTGAAGTAGCCACCAAAGTTATTTTTTGGTTTGGGGCCACTGCAACAGGAGGAACTGTATTGCGGGGTCATGGCATTAGAAAGGTTGAGAACCACTACTATAGATCCTTCCCTAAAAAAACACAAAAAATAAATAAAATAAAATGAAAGTGGAATGAATGGCCAGAGAGTCCCTTTGGTAGCTTAGGAAAAAGTTACTGAGTTTTATGGGGATCTTTGCTTACTTAGTATGCTATAATAAAAATAACTTTTAACAGCAGTCTTATGAACAGCAGATGTTTAACATGTTGTTTCTTGAAACATTTTGATGGACTCCCTCAAAGATTTTAGCTCTCCATAGTTCTGAAGCTTCAAAGCCTGAGGAAGTGGCCTTCTACTCCCTAATAAGAACTAGCTCTCCTCCTTACACAGGATCGCTTCTTCAAAGACAGAGGGTGAGGTCAATAACTTGTGTTAAGTAGCTCTATAATGCAACCAATTAATTCATACTGGAATGTACTATAGTTTTGGACTTCCCAGCATTCAGCCAAGATCACCACAACCATTATACTTAGGTATTCTTATATCAGAGGAATATAAGAACCTGTACACAGAATCTTTGGACAAATGACAGATCCAACACCAGTAATGTCTTAATCCATCTTTCATTGCCAGAACAGATTACCAGAGCCTGGAAATTTTACAAAAGAGAAAAGTTCATTTAGCTCATGAGTTTGGAACACACGAAACTCCAGCCTGGGTGGTTGGTACCAGGAGAAGGCCCTGTGTGCCTCCATGATATGTGATGAGCAGCAGAAAAAACTAAGGAAGCCAAACTTCCTGTC
>PVJA010054586.1:0-11545 GCA_004027025.1 Myocastor coypus
TCAAAGATCCAATCCAGAAATGGGCATCAGAGATGAACACACACTTCTCAGAGAAAGAAATTCAAGAAGCCTATAAATACATGAAGAATGTTTTACATCACCAGCCATTTGTGAAATGCAAATCAAAACAACACTTAGATACCATCTCACCCCATGAAGAATGGTTACTATAAAGAAGTCAACCAACAATAAATGTTGGAAAGGCTGTGGGGAAAAAGGAACGCTTCTCCACTGCTGGTGGGAATGCAGATTGGTGCAATCACTATGCAAAGCAGTGTGGAGACTCCTTAAAAAACTAGAGCTGGAAATCCCATTCAATCCAGCTATCCTCCTGCTGGAAAATTTTCCAGAAAAACTGATATCATCATGTCATAACGATACCTGTGCACCTATGTGTATAGTTGCACAATTTGTAATAGCTAAATCCTGGAAACAACCACAATGCCCATCATCTGAAGATTGGTTGAAAAAGATGGTATTTTCAAAAAATGGAATACTATTCAGGTATAAGGAATGATAAACTAGAAGACTTCATATATAGATGTATCTTGAATGTATACTCATTAGTGAGATAGACCAGACCTACACATGCAAATATCTTATAGTCTCCCTAGTTTAAGGACCCCAAAAAAGAAATAAATTAATAAGTAAATCTTGGATAGCACCAGGAATCAATCTCAGGACCTTGTGTTTTCTGCAGTCTCAACTCCTATAATTTTTTTTTTTCCAAGAGTGACTTAAATTCAAAAGGCAATTGGAAGAGTTAAAAAAATTAATGTTTATTGAAAGTGTTAGTGTTTAATTGTTTGATCAGTCTTACATACCTATGTCTGTTGATCTATACTGATTTGATGATGAAAATATGTAATGCAACCATTGTTAAACTTTTCTTGTCTTGAAATTCTGTACTATGTGTACCCTTGTCACTGTTTTTTTTCTGCTATTTTTACTCTTAAAAACATAATAAACAAACTTAAAAAACCCCAGGTGTTTGTGAAGGTGTGGAATATTCAGAACACTACCACAGATGGGAATATGACGTGGTGCAGCCACTATGGGAAATAATTTTTTTCTTTCAAATTATCATCTGACTCTCAAAAAAAAAACATATATATATATATATATATATATATATATATATATATATATATATCTCCAGAGAAATTGAAAATAAAGACTCCAGCTGGGATGAGCCCACCAATATTCACACCAACACCATTCCTAATAGCCTGGAAGTAGAAACAACTCAGGTATCCATTAAAAGATGAATGGAAAACTACTGTGGGGAATATTATTCAGCCACAAAAAGGAAGTTCTGACACAAAGTTCATGCAGGTGAACCCTGAACATAATATATTAGATCAAGTAAGTCAGACACAGGAGTACAGCATTTTATTGTTTGTTTATATGAAATGTCTAAAATAGAAAGTTCTAAACTAGTAAAGTAGAATGAGGGCCACCAGAGCCAAGGAGACAGAAATGGGAACTTGTTGCCTCATGAGTATAGCTTGTTTCAGGGGTGATAAAAAAAAGTTCTGGAAACAGTGGTGGCAATGGTTCAATATTGTGACTATACCTCATGCCAATGAATTGCATCCTTAAAATTGGTTAAAATTGGTACATGTGGTGGTGCATGCCTGTAACCCAGGACTTGGGAGGCTAAAGCAGGAGGATCACCATGTTTGGGACCAGTCTGGGCTACATAAGTGAGTTTAAGACCAGCCTGAACAACATGGTGCAACTCTGTCTCAAAAAGCAAAATGGTTAAATTGATACATTTTCTGTTATCAAAATATTTACCACAATTAAATTGAAAAAGTGGACAAGGGCTTTGAAAAGACATTTTACCAAGCAAGGCATAATCATAATGAGAAACTCTTTGTGCCTACAAGGATGGCCATAGTGAAAAAGACAGAGAGCAGCAGGTGCAGGTGAGGATGTGCAGGAGCTGGAAGCCTCACAACCTTCTGGTTGGGGCAATACCACAGCTGTGTAGAAGTCAGGCATCTCCTCAAGTGGTTAAACACAGCATCGCCACACAAATGACTCCATATCCCACTCCTAGGCCTATATCTAAGCGAAGTGAAAGCGCGTCCCTACTAAGGCAGGCACGTGTGGCTCATTGCAGACCAGAGGAAGAAGCAAGGAAGGTGCTTGCCTGTCCTCCTACCTAGTCAGAGGCTGAGGAAGGAGGATTACAAGTTTGAGGCCAGTTGGAGCAAGTTAAAAAATGGGTCTGGACTCAAAAAAGGGAAAAGAAAAGGACAGAGATAGCCAGGGGGAAGGAGAGGGAGAGGAAGAAGAGGAAGAGGAGAAATGGCTTCTGTTTGTCCCTAGGGCAAAGGAGAGGGGCGGGGATGGCTGAAGGTCTGGGGTTCCTTTGTGCAGCAATGGCCTGTTGGAAAATTGATGGTAGGATGGGCACACATTGGAAAATATTGAAAAGTCATTGCCTTGAGCATGCTAAGCAGGGAATGGTACGGTATGCAGATTTTCTCTTGATAAAGCTTTTTAAAAAATGTCAAGTATTGTGGATTCTGAGAAGTGAGACGAGTGTCTCATAATTGTCAATGCTGGTATGTCACAGGGATTGAGGAGGGTCTGGAAGAAAACTTGTGACCCTCCTGCTTCAGCCTCCCATAGTAGCTTGGATTACAAGCACACATCACCTTGCCCTGTCAAAGTTCCCCTTCTTGCAAGTCATGTCCTATTCAGGCCTACTCAGATCATTCTCATTATTACCTTCTGTCTCAGTTATTTTTGTCTCGTTGCTGGGACAAATACCCCACACTCAAAATGAAGGAAGGAAAGATTTATTTAGCTCACAGTTATTGGAGGTTGCAGCTCACACTTCGCTGACTGCAAGGCAGAGTGGCACAGGGCAGAGCAACCTTTCATGGAGGTGGCAAAGAGCAGAGAGCCAAGCGAGGAGAAGCAGCAGCTCAGGCAGCCAGCCAGCGGCTCAGCCCTCCTTATATTGTAATGTAAATCACCTGCCCCGGGCAGGTGCAGCATCCACACCCGCAATAGTCAACAACAGACTCCAAGGCCGCCGCATGACTGCATGATGCCTTGTGGGGGGCGCTTAGACATAAACCCTAACACCTTAGAGGCTCTACTTCTGTGGTCGTGTTCTGACTTACTGGGGTGAGGGCATCAACATACAAAGGGAAGACCACACCAGGATTTATTCCTTTGCAAACTAGTGAGGGAATGAATTGAATCCCCACACGTGAAGGGCATAGGCCAGGGGAAATGACCATTTATCAAAAGGGACCTGGAAAAGAGGCAGCTGTTTTACAGATGTTCCCAAGCTCCTATGTGCCTGGAAGTTGGTTTCTTCACTGGCACCCTACTTATGCTCCCTTAAAAACAACTAAACCTAAAACAAACAAGCAAAATAACAACTAAGCCTGCCATTTGCAAAGTATGGTCACCTGGTGAATTTGTTAGAATGGGCAGTTTTACGGTTGCCCCAAACCGACAGTCAGAACCTGAGCGTAAGGAGCCCTCGGATGAGTATACACTGTATCTAGCCAATCGCCAAACCTCAAGCAGGTCCTCAGGGAAGGCCTCAATTCCACAAGCTACCGCTTGGGGGCACCACAGGACCGCGAGGCCAATGAATCCCCGCCCCGTTTTTTAAAGGTCCCCTGTGCTCTTCGAGTCTCCTTCATCGCTCTTCACACAACCTGAGACCTCTGGATCCTCAACAATTTTGTGTCCCTATAGTTTCCAGGAATTTTCAGCAGTTCCCCGTGACACAAAAGCCCTGTCATCTGCTGAGTGGCGTCCCTGGCCAGTTGCCTCGTGGTTCATTTCCTCCTCCACTCCCCTGGCATTAGACTGAACAGAGTTTGAATTTTCTCTCTGTCCTTTACCATCTACGTGTGACCTGGTTAAGACATGCCATCTTGAGCCTCAGTTTCCCTACCCGTGAAATAAGAGCAATTATTAAGACTTCTCTCCTGGGGCTGCTGTGAGCTGAAGCCTTTGTTTGTGAAGATATTTTAGCTCAGGTCTTGGCAAACTGTGGGCGCTCAGTGTGTTTTCCCTGTGTGTTCCAGGCACCGCACACACACAAGTAGAGCAGGGCCACCTGTCCAGGGCCAGGAGAGGGGGTGCTGACCAAGCTCATCCACTGCCCAACACCGTAATCGGAGTGTGGCAGTGGGCACTGCTTTCCTCCCAGGGTATAAGTGGCTCCCAGTGTTTCCTGTGGGCCCAAGACCATAAAACTCTGTGAAAATGAGTAGTGAAAAAGCCTGCCTCTCAGCGCTGCTGGGGAGGCCTTGCCAGTGCCCCACATGGGATCGGCCCTCTGAGTTTTGCTGTTGGGGTGGCCCAGCATGCACTGTGCGTGTGACCCTCCACCGACAAGCAGCGGCCTTCTCAGGAGTAAGAAGTAGCTATTTCAGGAATGGTAGGCAGCAGAGGACCCTGGACACCAGGAGGGGCCTGACTCACGTGGCTGCTGGCTCTGCCACACCTGACCTCTGCTCCTGGACCCCCATGCTGGCTCCTTTCCAGACACCTAAGATGTCCGAGTCCATGTCATAGGCTGTAAGAAGACACTGAGCCTTGGGGGCTGCTGGATGATGACCCTGGTGCCTTGGTAGGGCAGCTTCCTCTTCACAGGCTCTTGGAGCCTGGACCACCTCAGGTGGGGGACCTAGAGGTTCCATAGCCCTTCAGCAGCTGTATTGCAGCACAGAGGGGCTTGTGCTTTCTCAGAGGATGGGCAAAGGGAAAGACTGTCCACCTATCATCATCCACCTCTCTATTTCTTGTGGTTGCCTCATGGGGTTGCTTTTCCCCTGGGCTTTGTGTTCTGCCATGGGGCTGATCCTGCCGGTGGGTGTGGTGGGCATTCATTTATGTGGCTAGATGTAAACGCTGCAAAATGCCTCCTCCTCAGTAGTCAAACAGTCTGATGGTGCAGAAATCTCAGGGTTAAGCATTGCCTTCTCCCAGTGCCTCAAAAAAGTTATTAAGTTGCAATCAGGTCCTGCGGCATCATTTGCAGAACCCTGTGTGGAACGGCAATGCAAGGTTTTGCTGGTTCAAAACAGTTATCTCAGGACAGCAAAGGGAAGCATCAAACCAGGTGAAGTTTCCCTTGCACGGGCTGCACACCAGCACAGCTGGTTCTGTCTGCAGCTTCGGGACTTAGCTTCTTTCTTGGCACCAGAAAGGAGCCCTGCACCTGCTCAGGGAAGACCAAGGGCAGTTCACTCAACTGCATCCCTCATTGTCTAGAAGATCTGTGAAGCCCAGAGCTTTCTGTCCAGCTGAACCTTCTCCCTAGATCTGGATCCATGGCAGTTTCCGAGGTTTTTCCTGGTAAACCCAGCAGCCAGTGCTTGCTAACTAGCCTCCCTCCACTGCTTTGCTTGGGCCTCTGGGGCCCCTTTTCTCTGGGTGGGTGCCCCAGTGGGCCCTGACGCTCTGGCTTCTCATCTAATTTAATCAGTGGAGATAGCATCTGGAAACAGGAAGGATGCAAAAGTGTGAGTGACGGGCATTCATCCCCCACCACCTCCCTGAGTCCCTGCACCTAGCTGTGTCCCCGCTGGAGCAGCGTCTGACTCTAGGTTCTGACTTTTCTTGCTAACAGCTCTGTCTTTTCAGCCTTCAGGCTTGGGTGGTCACAGAATTCAGCTGTCACTGTTCCTCCATGCCAAAGAAGTTTTCTAGTTTCTATCTTTATGAGGTGTGACCAAAAAATACAATGAATGCTGTTGTCTGGCAAGGACTAATAGAAAAGCAGGCTCATAAAAACAGTAAAATATCATGGTCTACTTTATTCACTGGATCTGGCAACTTGTAACTTCCTGTTCTTCCCCAAAGTTAAGATGACCATGAAAGGTAAACATCTTGAATCACTTCAGGATGTCACCACGGCCACAACAGGGCAACTAAAAGTACTGTTATGGTTTGTGTCTAGTTGTCCCCCAAAGCCTTATGCAGTCATGAGGAGGCTTGGCTTTTGGAGTTTGTGTTTGGATTCTTCATCCAATGCTGAGATTGCAGTTATAAGTGCTACACCCTGGTCCTGGGGTGGGTAATCTGCATTACAGTGTAAGGAGGAGAAAGAGGCTAGCTAGCAGCTGCAGTTGCTGCCCCTCCTTTTGCTCTTGCTGTTTGCCACCACCATGAACAGCTGCCCTCTGCCATGTGCCACTCTGCCTTGGAGCTAGCCAACTATCGACTGAAATCTCCACTAGCTGTGTGTTAAACAAACTTTTTATTCCTTAATTTTGAGTGTCAAGTATGTATGTGTCCCAGCAATGAGAGAAGGGTAATTGAGACAAGTACTTACCAAAGAGGACTTCCAGAATTGCTCCTGAGAGGGGCAGGAGCATGGAATATATGTCTTCAAAAAATGGTGAATAATTCTGAGTAGAATTGCTGTCAGCATGTCTTTTACTGCAATAAATGTTTTTTTTTTAAACTTAAGTCTTAGCTGCGTTATTATTATTGGTGTTGTTGTTGTTGTTATTATTATACTACATATCTTTTCCCCCATCAGCTTCAGGGACAGATGGAGGTGAGACTGTTCTGTCAGATCAAAGGCAGGTCCCCTTGGATCAGGTGACTAGACAACCAGGCAAATAGATAATTAGACAGCTAGGCAACCAGATAACCAGATAATAGGCAACCCAACTAGATAACCAGCCAGCCAGGTAATCTGTTGGCTAATGAGCAGGCAGTACTCTCTAACAGGGACTTTTGCTGGTTTAGGGTTCCTGTTCTCGTGATTTTTTTCCCGAGAGATGATTCTCCCTCAGTAAGTCTCTGCTCCTCCCTGGCAGCCTGCTTAGGACCTCTGCCTAAGTCAACCTGCCAACTGGGCTTAACCAAAGCTAGTCAGGAACCTGAATAACTAGCAAGAGGCTCTTCCTTGCTGAACCTGCTGAGAAGAGATGAGGGTTCTAGTTAGTTGCTGCCACCCTTCTAAATTTGGGACAGGCAAAAAAAAAAAAAAAAAAAAAAAAAAAAAAAAAAAAAAAAAAAAAAAAAAAAAAAAAAAAAAAAAAAAAAAAAAAAAAAAAAAAAAAAAAAAAAAAAAAAAAAAAAAAAAAAAAAAAAAAAAAAAAAAAAAAAAAAAAAAAAAAAAAAAAAAAAAAAAAAAAAAGCCGGGCGTGGTGGCGCACGCCTGTAATCCCAGCACTCGGGAGGCTGAGGCAGGAGGATCAGTGAGAGTTCGAGACCGGCCTGGGCTACAAAACTGAGCTGCAGGCCAGCCTGAACTGTACAGCGAGACCCTGTCTCAAAAAGACAAAATAAATAAACAAACAAACAAACAAACAAACAAACAAATAAATAAATAAATTTGGGACAGGCACTGTGCTGGAATAAGGTGGGCTGAAAGGTAGAGAGACACAGCCTGAACCCTGACCAAACCATTCCTGGAAGCAGCTGATATTTGGAAGCTTTCAGTAACATGATGCTTCAGTGCATTCCCCTTTTGCTTAAGCCAGGTTATGCAGTGTTCATTGCCTTGCAAAGAGCAGAGGTCTGGAAGGAGGTGAGTCCTAGAAATGACGCCACTGGCTGTTGTTGGGTGTGAGCAGCCTCACCCTGTTTGTGAGAGTCTTCCTGGGATATCACCCCAAATGTCAGTGGGAGGCTAGGTCTGCTGCAAATGAAGTGGGCCAGGGGACCCTTCAGTCCTCTCCGCAAGTGAATGGGGGTGCAGAGGGTAATGACCAGAAGAGGAGCTGGGGCCTCCCTGCTTTCTCTTTCCTCCTTGAGCAGTTTCAGTCTGCTCCTGTCCAGCATGTGACAACTAAGCCTTCTCCACTCTAGGCCTCTCCTTCCTCTACTAGGTTCCTCAACCCACCACTCCAAATCAGTGTGTGCAGGATCTGAGCACAGGATTTTAGCAGGAATCTGGGCTGTGCTACCAACTGGACTCATAATCCCCAGGAAACGCCCACCTCAGAGCTTAGTGCAGTTGTCCTCCCAGAGTGGGCTCCAGCCAGTAGCAATGGCACCCCATGGGACCTGGTCAGAAATGTGTGAACAAGCAGAATCTCAGGCATGGGTGCAGCAGTGTGTGTTTTAAGGGGCCACCCAGGAGATTTCTAGTCTTACTCAAAGGCAAGAACCAAAGCTTGGAGTTCTCACTGGCACAAGGACAAACTGGCACCCACCTACACCCCTTGCCATTCCCAGCTGCTGTAGCTTCCACTGTCTCACTGCCCTGTGCTGAATCACCATGCTGAGAGATGCACACTGCTCCCTGGGCCCACCCGGTGACCAATGGACATGGGGATGTGCAGGGCAGGCCCCTTGCCTGCAGGTGGGACAATTCTCATGGGGGTTACTTTTTTAGAGCTCTTCCTTGAGTTAGGCTTGAAACTAGATTTCAATTGCTCCAACTTTCTTCTGCTGCTTCCAAATGTCTAGAGCTGTTGTTGGTACAACAGGTATGAGTTACCACCCAACACCCTGGCACAAAAAGTAGTTACTTGGTTTGGCTTTGCAAAATTAAACACGGTGCCAAGCGCTGCCTGCCAGGGTGGCAGATGTTTGTGCATGACTGTTCTCCTTGGGGGCCGGTGGGGAAGTCGGTGGAAGCCCCACCTATATTGGGAAGGCCACAGGGACCCCTTGGTCAGGGGCCCTAAGAGCCACTGGCTGTGGTTGGGCTGATTCCTTCTTGGCCTCAAAGAATCTGCTCCACTACTTGGCCCAGACCTTACAGGAGTGCATTTCATAGGAAGCCTAGGAAATACAGAAAACTGCCACCTGCCTCCACCTTTGACTGCCTTTCTGGAGAGAGGAAAAGGGAGAAATACTTACCTTTTGACCTCAGGATGTAAAAGAAAGAAAAGCAAGGCTCCAGTTTCTTCACTCACTTAATTTCTGCAGGTGACGGATGACAATGAGCGACAAGCACATATTTGTGTGTGTGGACACTGACTGTTAGGTGTATTTTCATGTTTGTGTGTGCAGAAGTGTGTCTGCATATGTAGATAGGTACATTTTCACATGTCTAGAGGTATATTTGCACATGTGTATAGAGATATATTTGTATGACAATGCAGGGGTGTTTTCCATGTGTGGAGGGGTTTGCACAGTTTTGCATGAGTACGAGATGTGCTCGCACATGTGTAGGTTTTTTCTGTGTGTGCACAGGTGTGTTTGTGTGTGGGGTTGATGGTCTACACAGATGCATCTGTGCGTATGAGCCCAGGCCTGTGCTGCTTTACAAAGAGACAATGGACAAGATGAGTACACTGTCCCTCCCCAGAAGCCAATCCTGCCTCAGCTCACAGCTTGTGGCCAGCATGGTGACCACCATCGCCCCTCTGGGGCTTGCTGGAACACAGAATGTGGCCCTGGTGGGGGTAGCAGACTACCTATTTGAGCTTGAGTCAGTTCTCTACAAGAAGAGCAAAACCTGGGTGACTGTGGGCTAAATCCCCCAAAGCCTTGAGGTTGGAGGAAGACTGAGTTAAATAAAACTTTAAAAGATCATACAGAAATATAGTAAAATATTTGCAGCATTAATTTTTTCCTTGGAGCTGTGGTTAACTTTGTGTCCATCTACACTGTTAAAAGTTTCTACAATGATTATTAAACACACATGTATACACTTGAAAATAAAACCATATGAGGAATTATAAGCATGCCAACATCCAGCCCTCGAGTACTGGTGTCCTCTCCCATGGCCATCAACAGAAAAAGATTTTAATTCTTTAACTTTGTATTGTAACAACCTCCTAACATAAGAAAGATAAAAAAGACAGGACAACAACATCTCTAAGATATATAATATGCCTCATCACATAGATTGAAAGCAGCAGTGTTTGTCCACATGCATTTTAATAATATATGTTTTCCTGAAACAATTAAAAGCAAACTGTAGTTATCATGGTACTCTACCTCTTAATGCTTCCAAATACACTTAAGAATAAGGACAGTCTGACAACAACGATATCTCACACCTAAAATATGACTAATTCCATTATTGTATTTAATATCCAGCTATTCAATTTCCTTGCTTGTCTTTATCTTTTGTAGCTATTTTTTGAAATAGGACTTAGTCAAGGCTCATGTGTGGAATTTGGTTCCTATGCCTCTTTAGTCTCTTTTAATCCAGAGCAATGCCTGCAATGTTTCAAACTGTTTGAAGCACTCTGGTCATTGCTTTGTGAAATGTCCTATAGTATGAGTCAGTTTATGTTCTTGTGAGATGGTTTGACTTTTTCTTTTCTTTTCCACAATTTCTGGAACCTGTATTATCTTTAAGGTTTGATTATATCTGAGCTTTATGTATTATGATATAGATGTGATTGAAGTATATGATAAATGCTTAAATTTAAAAAATTATGGTAAAAAACACATTGGCATTAATCCCCCTCACAATGCTGCCCCCCAGTGCACTTCTCCCATTGTTCTGAGCACTCTCTAAAGCAGTTCTGAAAGTCCTTTGTTGTCACAAAACATGATAAAAAAATATGCAAATGCTGCTGTGGAGTGCCATTTAGCAGAAGGGCGGGCTCCTTGGGACACAGCAGTGTGTCCTCTTCTGCCTTAGTCTCACTCCAGGGTCAGGAGCTGTGTAGCTTATGACTCTTCCCCAGAGTAGGCCTGACCAGGAGACACAAATGTTTTGAACTCATTCAGGATATCAAGGCCGCCAAGACAGCACCACTGAAGACACCGAAGGGAACTTCCAGAACTGCTTCAGAAAGTGGCAAGAATGACGAGAGAAGTGTGTTAGGAGCCAGGGGGAGTATTGTAAGGGAGATTGTGATGTGTCTTTTATTGTAATATAATTTTCAATTTAAACATTCAGTATATAATTTGTTTGTTTTGTTTTTGATGGTACTGGGGATTGAACTCAGGATCTTACATCTGCCAGGCAGGCACTTATGCCACTGAGCTATATCTCCAGCCCATCAGCATATGTTTTGATTATTGCTAGTGCTTTTGCATTAGACTGGGCATCTTTGTCACATGTCCTTCCTAGGAGGCCAATGGTATCACATCTGCTGCTTTTGCTTGTTTGGGGAAGGTCATGATCTCTCAGGTGAGATTAAGTGAGATTTTATTTTGGCACCTTGCAAATATCCCATTCATGTCCACATTTCACACAATGGTTTTAATATATGTATATGGCTCTGGCCTGAATAGATTATTACAGTTGGAATTAAAGAAAAAGTGATTCTTAGAGACATCCTTATAGACCTATGGATTATTATTATACATCATATCACAATTGCAATTATTGTCTTTTTGAGGTTCAGAGTACCCCACATTGGCCAGTGGAAGCTGCTCTTATAGTTGTAACTTTTTTTAAAAGAATTTTTTTATTTTAATTTTATTTTTTTTCTTGTTTCAGAACTTTTGTTTGTTTGTTTGTTTATTTTTATGGCCAGCTCAGCCTGCCCTGAGGGCAGGGGTGGCACAGCATATAGTGTCAGGGATTGAACCGTGGTCCCTGCAGCCACCTAAGCTTTCCTAAGCAGGCGCTTTAGATCACTTAGCCATCCTGCTGGGCCCCTGTCACTTTTTTTTTTTTTTTTTT
>PVJA010054587.1:0-11516 GCA_004027025.1 Myocastor coypus
ATATGCAATATGTCAACTTTCAAAGAAAAGAAAGGGGAAAAGAAAAAAAAAAGTAATGTGGATTTAGAAAGGTTAATGTTTAATTGTTTGATCAATCTTATATACCTATATGTATTAATCTAAACTGATCTGATGATGAAAATATGTAATATAACCATTGTTAAATTTAAACAATAAAAAAAATTGAAACAAAAAAAAGGGGCGGGGCGGGGGAGGGGAAGGCGGGCCAAGGATCCTGACCCAGTGGGCGCGTGGGCTGGGCTACAGGCTGGGACTCGTCCGGACTGGAACAGGAAGTTAGTCGCAGGAACGCAGAGGCGGGTCAGAGGGGCGCAGGCAGCTTACCCGCGGCGGACGCGCGGGCTGTGCTACCGGCTGGGACTCGGTCTGGACTGGAGCAGGAAGTTAGTCCAGGTTTGCCAGTTTAGATCATCAACATTTTCTGATGTGGAAACTCATTTTAGAACATCTCATGAAAACACTAAGAACTTGCTCTGTCCATTTTGCCTCAAAGCTGGTACAATGGCAACTCCCTACATGAATCATTACATGAAGCATCAGAAAAAGGGAATTCATCGCTGTTCAAAATGCAGACTACAGTTTTTGACCTCCAAGAAGAAAACAGATCAAAAGGCACAGCATCGTACATTTATAAAGCCTAAAGAATTAGAAGGATTGCCTCCTGGAACAAAAGTACAGCAGTCCTCCTTCTGAATTTATATAACAAGCAATAGAAAAGCCAAAGAAATCATGCAAATCTTAGTTCTTCCTTTGACACTTGGAAAAGATGAACCATTTTTTAAAATGAAACAAATGCATCCAAACTCAGTATCTTCCAATGAGCTGAGTTCGTGAAGGTAATCATTTTGGAAGGCCCAGTTCAGTCTCTTAACTATACTGCCACTCCCCAAATTAGATTTCATTTTTGGGAACTGTCACCTGATTGGAAATACTGACTTTTTAAAAATAATGTGTAATCAAAAAGTTAGTAATTTGTGCTTCTTAAATTGACTGAATGTAATCTCAAAGGAACAAACCGTCCTGTTTTGGGTAATAGTAGATGGTAAGCATTACAAAACAACCCGGGCACGATCGCTATCAGGATAACATTCCCTTAACTTGTCAACGTTCTGACATTCATTGAAAGTGACATTCTGTAAAAGGAATAATATTCTTTTAAAAATGTTATATCTCTAAAGCATCACTGTTCAAGTATTTTGTTAGAAAGTAGTTCTCCTTTATGGATGAGTGGGGGGGCACTTGCACGTTATCTCTGTTGGTTAAGTGTCTGCTTGGGGAAACACATTATCTTGAGGTTGATAATCCAACTCTACAGTTGTTGCCAATTAACAGTGATTCCCAAAATCAAAATGACCCTAAGCTAGATATTTCATCTTAAAACTCATAAAAAGAAACAAATTATAACAGAAAAACCAAAACAAGATCCTAACATGTTAAAGAAGCCTGCACTAGGAATATTACCATGGCCATATTGTTCACTCTAAGATTAATTCACTCAAAGACAACCCACAAATTTCGCGAAGATTTTAACCAGTAAATATTCAGACAAAGATCTTCTATCTAGAATTTATACAAAACTAAAAATCATTAGGGTCCCAAAATTCAAAGACCCAATCCAGAAATGGGCATCTGAGATAAACACACACTTCTAAGAGAAAGAAATGCAGCAAGCCTACAAATACATGAAGAAATGCTCCACATCATTAGCTATTCGTGAAATGCAAATCAAAACAACATTTAGATACCATCTCACCCCAGAAAGAAAGGCTATCATAAAGAAATCAACCAGCAACAAATGCTGGAGAGGCTGTGGGGAAAAAGGAACCCTTCTCCACTGCTGGTGGGAATGCAGATTGGTGCAACCATTATGGAAAGCAGTGTGGAGGATCCTTACAAAACTAGAATTGGAGGTTCCATTCAATGCAACTATCCCCCTACTGGGAATTTTCCCAGAAGAACTGAAAACATCATACCATAGCGATATCTGTGCACCTATGTTTATAGCAGCCCAATTTGTAATAGCCGAATCTTGGAAACAACCAAAATGCCCATCATTTGAAGAACAGTTGAAAAAAATGTGGCATTCTTATACAATGGAATATTACTCAACTATAAAGAACAGTATGTTTGAAGACTTCGTATATAAATGGATACATATTGAACATATACTCATTAGTGAAATAAACCAGATCTACATGTGTAAATATTGTATAGTCTCCCTAATATAAGAACTTTAAAGAAGAAAATAAGAACTTCAGGGCATAACACAGCTGAATGTGTTATGGATTAAACAACAAAGTGACTGGAAGCAGATAAAGGAGAAAACATATCAGGAGCAAAACCATGCACTTATGTAAACAGGATGAATCAGATATTGGTCTTAAGAACCTTCTAAAGGTTCATCATATTGATCATAGCACTATGTAACACCAAAACTATGTTTGGAATGCATGTCACTCTTGTCTTTTTGATGTGTACTGCTCCCAGTGTAAACTCAGTTACTGTTATTCTCTCTCTCAAAAGTATTAGTTAAAAGTAAGAGACTGGGCCAAATACCACAGACTTGACAGGCTACAATTTTGCATTTCCTATCTATGTAAAAATTGTGTAACTGCTTATATCACATGGTATGTAACATTATTAGAATATCAATAATGGTCAGAAAATATCAATTCCAAGCAAAGATGTTTGATATTCAGAAAGCCAGTAACGATAAGCTCAATTTACCTATGTTATAGAGTAATAGTATCACAAAGCTTTCCTGCTGGAGGGTTGAGATTGTAAGTTAACAGACCAAAAATTGGAGAAAAAGAAGGGCTATGAGGATAGCCAATATTTTGGCCCTAGCCTTCAAGGTCAGTAAGGTCTGAAGATATAAGAGAACATGTGCTGTAATATCCTCTAACTCAGAGGTGTCTGAGATTTTCTGGTCAATGAGATTATGGGACCTCAGAGGAAAGGGATAAATGAACTATAGTGCATCTAAGGAGAGTCACCCAGAGAAAAACATTTTCTCAGGCTTTCACAGAAAGCAAACTGGCCAAGCAATGGCCATGACTCATCCCGAAGGCTGATACTGACAACAGTTCTACAAAGCACTGTATATGGTTCCAAAGTTAATTCTGAGAGGATTTGACCTTGGAAGATATAAAAGATGAATGTTTTGTTATACAGGCCTTGCTCTGACTTGCCCTTGGTCACCCAGCAAAAAAAAAAAAATCTTAATTACAATGCATGAAATGCAGAGCTAGATTGATGAGATGAGCTGTAGGAGGCTTGGATCAATAGCCTCCAACATTGCAAGCTTCACTGGTGGCCCACTGCAATTGCAAAACATTGGACTGTGTACGTATCTGCTTCCTCTTAGTTCAAAGAGAAGAAGTTTCTTTTCTTTTTTTTTTTCTTAGCATCATCAATAGGAAGATGGGTCATGCCTACAAACTGTGCTCTATAGAGCTATTGGTTCGAACTCACAACCTTGCACTTGCCCAGCAGGCACTTGTGCCTCGGAGCTATCTCCCCAGCCCCTGTCTCTCTCCCCAGTCCCTTCTATAGAGCTATTGTAAGGACAACATGCAATGTGTCAACGGTTGGTTACAAAAAGGGGAAAGAAAAAAAAAAGCTAATGTTTATTGAAAGTGTTAATGTTTAATTGTTTGATCAATCTTATATACCTATATCTATTAATCTAAACTGATCTGATGATGAAAATATGTAATATAACCATTGTTAAATTTAAATAAAAAATAAATTAAAATAAAAAGATTGTGCACAACACCAAGATAGCAAAAAAGAAAGATCCAACTGATAATTTTAAAACCCAATACAGAAAACAGATCAAGTTTCTTAAATATATCTACTACACCATACTTGGCAAAGCATAAAAAAGAAAATGCAATTTGATGAAATATTCTGCATTTCAAGAGCTCAAGTTTCTAACACCGATAAGACTTTCTCAATGTCTTCAAGAGAAGACTTCTCATTGCCAGATATGTTAAAAGATCATTAACCCATGTGTGTCTTCCCTGGAACAGTTATCAATTAGGAGATGACACTGATGCTTTTGTGTGTTGTCCTAATGTAGTACTGTGCTCTATGTATTCTGAGACTGAGACCTCAGAGAAGAAATCAAGTTCCAGAAGGGAACAAGGGTTTTTATTATTCCTGGGGTGTTGGTGAAGCTTTATATTTCCTTTAAACATGAAGTTGGCCAAGTATCTTAAGTATCTGTGAAAGTATGAACCTATACCAACATTCACATCATAGGAGTATTCATCTGTGTGGAAAGCTAATCTGACCAGGTCAGTCTCAACAGACTTGAGTTTTTTGTTTTTTTACACTGCATTAAGGACAATTTGTGGTTTTTATGTACAGAAAACTCTAGAGTATACTTAGCCCAGTTTAGTGGCAAGCTCTTTAGCCTTTGCTTTCTCCAGTTTGGCAATTCAAGCCACAGATTTTGCACCCAGAACACTGCCTCCCCCAGTGACAGTGGCTCTCTTCACATCTGTCATTGTAGTTGGTCCCGATGGCCTCCACCAGCTTCACCCGTGTGCCTTTGTCTTCTGAGTTGACTTGTGTGAAGCCAACAGTGGTACAGGTCTTCCTGCGGACCAGATGCCCCAGCCTGGCCTTCCCCTTGATGATGCAGCAAGGGAATCCCTTCTTCTTTTTTTTTTTTTTTTCACTATGAGGAGAAGAGATTTATTGAAGGATAGAAAGTTCATATCCAAGAGAGGAACAGGAGGGGGATCTCGAGTGGATGATCCCTCAAGGGACCCTCATCTTGTGACACAGGGCAGGCAGGAACACCACCAGCTCAATGGGGTCCACATCATGCACAATCACCACAAGCTGAGCCTTCTTCTTCCCTACCATAGTGGTGACTGTTGACACCTGCTCTGAGGACCAGTGGCCTCTTCATGAGAACATCCCCTTTGCCAGCAGCTTTCTTCTCTGCCTGTGCCAACAGCCTCTGCTTCTTCTCTTGCTTGGTCTCTGTACTTGAGGGAGAGCTTAAGCAGCTGGGTAGCTGTTTGGAGGTCCAAGTCCTGGGTGAACTGGTTCATCACAGGAGGCACCTTCAGCCACTTGTATAGGATGGCCCTCTGTCACTATTACCGGATGTAGTGGGGTCATTTGGCAAAGCAGGTGAAGTCTGTCTTGGGCTGGATGTCCTGTCCAATGCCAAAATTCTTTGGCCTCTTCTCAAATGGGATTTACCACCTTCTTGGCCTCCTGCTTCTTCACGACAGCAGGGGCTGGGGCCACCTTCTTGCTCTTGGCCTTCCTCCCTTTTGGCATCTTGGCCAGCTGACAGAAAGAACAGACTTTTTTAAGATACATTAATTTTATCCATTTCTTTACCATATTCCTTAAATATAAGTTTGTTATAATGTTGCCTTGTTCACTTTATTAACTTTATAGTAATGATACATCATCAGAAAACGAGGCGATCTAGGTAGAATTTATATCCAGAACATGTCTCAAAAAATTTGGTACATTTCCCTGCCTTTACACAAAATACTAACAATTCTTATGGCTTGATTAACATAAAAGTCAAAATTTAGGGCTGAGAGCTAGGTAGGCATGGTGTAACATATATATATATAAATATATAATATATATATATAATCCAGAAGGGTAAGGCAGGAAGACTGTAAGTTCCAGGCCAACCTCAACCACTTAGTGAAATACTGTATCAAGAATAAAACAAAAGAAGAAATAAAAACTTTAAACGGAATAAAGCTCAGTGGTAAGAGTGTCTGCTTAGCATGCCTTAAGTTCTATATTCTATACCTAGCACCAAAAAGAAAACATAAAAAAAACTGTAAGGTACAGAGCTACTCCCTTAAGCGTTAGGATACTCAGTGTCTAGCTTGCTTTTTCTCCAAACTCATGTCACTCAGACTGTTGTGCTCTGTTGCACCCCTTGACCGGCCTTGGTTCTTGTCTTTCCTTTCTCCAATGGTATCTTTTTTCTTTCCTGCTGTTTCTCTCTTTTTTTATGTCTCTTGATTACAGCTGAGTGTGCAGAGCAATAGCTAACAGGATGCCCTATGTCTAACAAAGGTATTCTTGAAGTAAGGAAAAAAGTGCTGCCTAATTTAATGAATGTTAAAACCTTTGAGTTGTTTCCTTTGGTTGTTTTCTGTAGCTTCACTGACAATGTTAAACTTTTGCGTTTCATAGCTTCATTTGATAGTTTATAAACAGTTTAGGATGGACCTATATATTTAATGTCATTGTAGTGTTGGTAGCATTTCTAAATTAAGCATTTTTTTAATAATATAAAAACATCATTGTTAAATTATGTCCACCTAGACATAAAGTTTTTTTTTTCTCCAGAAATAAATACCACCAGGAAAACTCTTATGAGGTTCAAACAAATATTTATATGGCGTATCAACTTTTCAACTCTACAATTTCAAGTAAGTGAGTACTAAAAATTTAGGAACCAACCGGGCATGGTGGCACACGCCTGTAATCTCAGCACTCAGGAGGCTGAGGCAGGAGGATCGGTGAGAGTTCGAGACCAGCCTGGGCTACAAAACTGAGCTGAAGGCCAGCATGAACTATACAGCGAGACCCTGTCTCAAAAAGACAAAAAAAATTTAGGAACTATATGTGAAATATGAGTGTATATAACACCTAGTCTTACGTTCATTCCATTTATATTTTTATTTATTCTCTTGTGTTCTAAGAGTAGCTTTATTCTTCATATGATACCTAATATATAATAAAAATATCTGTATAATGTTCCAAAAATAAATTAAAAAATAAGAAAGCCGTGGCCTGCATTCTTAAGCAGAAATTTCCCTAGAGTGCATTGCTAAGAAAATAGCCTCTTTCTAATGGGGAGGCCTCCAAAGCTGCAGAAGCCAACAAAACCAAGAAGTGGCTAGAAGGACCACAGGGCTGAAGGAAGGTCGGGTGCAGACTTGAGACCAGAGGTCTGTAACCCCTTGGCTGGATCTTTCGAGACACAGTCCACATTATAACCAACTGAGCTACATCTGGGCCAGAGGCTCATCTTAAATCAAGAGCAGAGCTGTGCACCTGAGCCCCAGGCTCTACGAGAACCGTGGCCACAATCACTGTACTTAAGAGAATGCAGACTGTAAGGGCTGCTGACGACACATCACAAGAAGTCCTGGGGCAGAGTGACAGCTGCCCAAAGACGGCTGACACATCACAAGAAGTCCTGGGGCAGAGTGACAGCTGCCCAAAGACGGCTGACACATCACAAGAAGTCCTGGGGCAGAGTGACAGCTGCCCAAAGACGGCTGACACATCACAAGAAGTCCTGGGGCAGAGTGACAGCTGCCCAAAGACGGCTGCCTGCAAGAAGGCAGAGACTGACCCATAGCATACCCTCATCATCTGTGTCACACTCCCAGTTTAGTCTCATCTTAATACGTTTGAACTTTATGACTGGTAAAACTTTTTATGACATCAATGCTTTCACGAAGGTAGGAGGAGGTGAGTGGGCTCAACTCACGCATGCTACACCAAATGTTACAAGATGGTAAGCATTCTGGTGGACTCTCCCAAGAGGGGCTGGCATTCTGAAGGGCAAGGGCAAAGGCAGCTGTGGCAGGTAAAGATGGATGGATCTGCATGGGGAAGAGAACAGGAGGCATTCCTAGCAAAGTAGAAGACGATAAGCCATAGAGCAGAAAGCCCTACAGTCCTTCCAAAGGGCAGAGAGTAAGGCCTGAGATTGGAAAGTGTATACAGAAGATGGCATAGGGCTTGCAAGGCTAGGTGATAATGGAATCAATCTACCTAGAGGCTTTGGAATAAGAGAGCCACTAAGGTCAGCATCATCTCTCAAATGACACTGGCCACATCCTGGGACCTCAGGAAGGTAATGAGGTAGGATGATCAGCTGTGTGCCGGATACTCCGCAAGTCCTGACCTCGCTGCATGGTCCTGTTTAGGAGGATCCCCTTAACGCACCTGGAGCCTGAATGCCTGGTGGACTTGCTTATCTAACACCGTGTCTTCGGGTCCAAATACATTTTCCAGTTTTGCTTTGCTGACTGATACCAAAATCTCTAGATGTGGTTTTGTCTTTGGGGTCGCAGAATAGAGAGACAGAAAGTGCACTCAGATGTTAGCTGGGAATTAATGATGCCAGGCCACAGAAACTGTGAAGTTACAGTATAACCTTACCATAACACTGTCTTATATTTATTTCTTTCTATGGCCAGCTCAGCCTGCCCTGAGGGCAGGGCTGGTGCAGCATGTGGTGCCGGGGATCGAACCGTGGTCCCTACAGCTGCCCAAGCTTTCCTCAGCAGGTGCTTTAGACCACTGAGCCATCCTGCCGGGCCCAACACTGTCATATAAATGGTCTAAAATGAAGTGAATCTGTGCCACTTTAATTTTCATGGCGAAACTTCCCACAGGTTGCAAAAGTTTTGGTTGAAAGTACACTGTAGAAATGGGAAGAGGAACAGAATTAAGAAATGTTGAATTCATTTTAAAACATTAAAAAGGATGCAGTGTTTTGCCATTGTTTATTATTTTCAGTGGTTTTATTGTAGCTAGCATATTAATAGGGCTATACATTTAAAATTACTAGAACTAAACTCAGTAAAATTAATGTGTGGTCTAAGCACCTACCTAGGCAAGCACAAGGACCCAGGCTCAACCCCGGGTACCACATGTTATACCGGCCACCAAGACAGACGTACTGGCACACATCTATAATTCCAGTAATGAGGAGGTTGAAACAGAAGTATCATTAAGAGTCTCAGGTGTGTAGTGAAACCCTGAGCCCAATGCATATTTTTTTCGAAAAAAAGAATTACTAAAGATGAACCCAGAAAATAAAAAGTCTAAGTAATTCCGTTTCAGTAAAGGAAATTAGAGATATAATTAAAGAGCCAGCAAAATAACTCAGCAAATTAAAGTGCCTGCAAGCAGGCACAGGGGTCAGAGGTTTGATCACTGAGCCTGCATGCTGAGATGGCAATTGAGACTGCGTGTGATGGTGCATGCCTATAATCCCAGCTCTTGGGAGGCTATAAACAGGCAGATCACTACAGGTCCAATCTAGTAGTGAGACCCTCAACATCCTGTAGACTTTTCCCTAAAAGAATAAAAAGATATAGTTAAAAACCTATCAACAAGGAAAAACCCACGCCTTGACAGATTCACTGCTGAATTTCACAAGAAATTTAGAGAACACCTAATGCCAGTAATTCTAAAATTCTTTAATGAAACTGAAAGAGAAGCAATACTCTCTGGAAGAATTCCTGGAAGAAAGCCTTACCGTGACGCTAAAAATCAAGAGATGGAGGGAGCCTAAAAAGGGATCTAAAGGCTAATCTCTCAAATGAACATAAGACACAAAAATCCTCAGTAAGACATTGGCAAACAAAAGGCCAACACATCATCAAAATTATATAAGACCAAGCAGAATATGGCCTAAGGATGCAAGAATGGTTCAACATGTGCAAATATATAAAGGTAATACACAGTATTAATAGAACCACAGACAAAAAACACACGATCATCTCAGTAGACACAGAAAAAGCATCTGACTTTTTCTAACATGCATTAATGATAAAAGTCTAACATGCATTAATGATAAAGACTCCTACAGAAAACTGGAATAGATGGTCTTTACCTCAATCTGATAAAAGCCATCTGTGATAAACCAACAGCCAACATCATAATAAATGGGAAAAAAAAAAAAAAAAAAAAAAAAACTTTACACTGTAAAGTGGAGAACAAGACAGAGACGTCTTGTCTTAAAGTTGAACCTTGTGAAGAGGGGCCAGCAAAATGGTTCAGGGGTCTATAGCACCTGCATAGGAACTTCAATCCCCACCACCACATGCTGTGCCAGCCCCAACCTCAGGTGCCATTAAAAAAAAAAGAAAAGAAAAAAAAGCTGGACCTTGCGAACTTGAGCCAAAGGAACTCTGATCCTGCTTTGCTTGAGCAGGAAGGCAATTCTTATGGAAACTGGGATAAATAAACTTGTGACACTCACAAAAACTTACCTTTTTAATAAAACTCCTGTTTTTGCATGGTAATTGCAGTTTGACATAAATAAGAATTTATAAGAGTGTTCAACACCAATTTACACCTACCATATAAAATACATTTTTAAAAACCATTGGGAAAGCCTGGAAAAGCCTAATTTTCTCAACTAAACCAGCTTTAAATGGTTGCTTAGAACTGTACTTACTATTATTCTGTGAAATAGTGTTCTATTTTTTCCATTAAATAAAATTGCTTCTCTTATTCTGTAGTCGATAGTCCAACAATGCACAGCACGTTCTAAGCACTTGTTTTTGGGCCGTTCTCATAATATGCTTTACCAAGCAAGTCTTTACAAATGCTGGAACACATCTTCTGCTTAGAATCCCTTAACAAGGCTCCTCATACATTTTTTCAAGTACATGGGCCTTAAGGCAAAGATACACCCATCACACAGCCTGGGCACCGTGTGAGATGGGGAACCTTCTGGCGCACTCTGCCAAAACACACTTCTTACTCAGTATTACAGAATTCAGATCTATCTGTATTTGTAAAGTAACAAGGAATTCGACACACAGAAGCCAACTTTTCTAGATGTACCATTCTTATACCAAGACTACAAAAGTAAGGCATCAACTTAAACAACACCCTTCTTGTTTTGTTTATTTATTTATTTTTATGGCCGGCTCAGCCTGCCCCGAGGGCAGGGCTGGCGCAGGTGCCGGGGATCGAACCGCGGTCCCTGCAGCCACCCAAGCTTTCCTCAGCAGGCGCTTTAGACCACTGAGCCATCCTGCCGGGCCCCATACAACCTTCTAATACTGAGAATTATCAGGTTCTTAGCTGCACGCAACAGCGGCAGACTCAGCAAACACTAAGGCAAAGGGTTCATTAGAAGGAAAATGACTACCCTCAGAATCACTGCAATACCTGAAAAGTGCGGCATGAGGCTGAGCGGTGAGCAGGCCTGGCTGTGGGTGGGCACAGCTGCCCCTGCAGACAGCTCCAGGGCCCAGGATCATTGGCTGTATGCCAAGCAGGCTGAGAAATCAAGGAGACATCAACCACCTTCCAGCTCCTACAGTGGAAAGGCACTTTGTGCTTCCTGTCGAACTATGAAGCGGGACTTAGCTAACAATGTTTTTCTAAGTGACACTCACACAGGTAAATGTCCTGTGTCATTTATACGAGGTCATGAGACACCACTGTTATTTCTAAGCTCCTTATACATTTAGACTGCCGTTTTTCCAGCCCTTGGTTTCAAAGCACTAGCTGAGTGCCTTTCTTTTTTACAGCACTGGCGTGGGCAGGACAGGCACTTACATTGTCATAGACAGCATGCTACAACAGATAAAAGACAAAAGCACAGTTAACGTCCTGGGATTTCTGAAGCATATCAGGACACAGCGCAACTACCTCGTCCAGACTGAGGTAAGGACAGGTCCTTAGCGATGCCAGCACACGCTTACCCTCAAGGGTGAGGGATGGGGAAACAT
>PVJA010054588.1:0-11509 GCA_004027025.1 Myocastor coypus
TGAGGAAAATATGTAATATGTAAACTTTCAAAAAAAAAAAGGGGGAAAAGAAAAAAAAAAAAAGTAATGTGGATTTAGAAAGGTTAATGTTTAGTTGTTTGATCAATCTTATATACCTATATGTATTAATCTAAACTGATCCAATGATGAAAATATGTAATATAACCATTGTTAAATTTAAACAATAAAAGAATTGGAAAAAAATAAAATAAAATAAAATAAAATATTTGCTAGAATATTAAAAAAAAAAAAAACATATTTGGCATATTTCTGTGATCTAATGACTATCCCAACTTGTAGCAGTCAATGATTACAAACTGAACATTTGATAACATAATGGATACTTGCATACACATGTCACAAAACAAAAATCTACCTACAGCTACCATATGTATTCATTATAGGGCCACGGAGAGAGCTTAGTGGAATAAGTGCTTGCCTGGCAAGCGCAAGGTCCTGTATTTGATTCCTGGTACCACCAATATATAGATATATACATATATATTCATTATATTGTGTATTAGTGACAGATTTTACGTAAGTAAATGAGAGGTGTATCAAAATTGAAATATATATGTATACATACATGTATACATATATATGTATATTTTCCCCTTCAATGTAACACCTTTTATCTACTTTTATACCCTACATTCCCTCTCATCTTTTCTTTGGTTTCCTTAATTTTATCTCTTTAAGTCAGTTTATCAGTAATTTTTTTGTGTCTTGTTCGACTTCTCTGACTGAGAGAATCAATGTTGTATTCTCTTAAATATGGGACAGGATGTAATTCCTCTTTTCCCTCTCTTTAATATCTTTCGCATTCATCTCAGTAACCTGCCATGGTTCTGGTTTATGTCCTGGTACCATGGTCACCAGCAGCCTTCCTTGCCTACTGTGCCCTAGGGATCAGCACTTACTTTATAGTATTTCCATGTTTAAGATCTCATATTTCCATCTCCCATTATAGAAACAGTGAGTGACCAGACAGAAAATATCTAAAGTAACCCATTATAATTTACTCAAGAGTCACTGAGTATGGCAACCTATTTTTCAATTCATCTAAGCACCAAGACCATGATTTTTGTATTATCTATTGGCCTGAATCCAAATCACCGAACAGATTACACTAAATATCTTACACTTAGTAAGGCATATCTGTATGAATTAACTTTAGAATGAGACCATCAGAAAATGTTTGAACAGAAACTAATTGTGAACTTCAATCAAGTAAATATGAACGATCTAAATTAGTTCAAGTATAAGAGTTCTTCCTCTGAAAAAGCTACAAAGTGAGGTGCCTCTGCCTATCCCTGTCTTTTTTCCTTCTTCTGAACATGGGCTTGATCACTGGCTCGCCATTTTTTGGATTCATTCTGATGAAGCTCTTCATACTGCTGAAGCCTTTAGTCCATATTAGAGCTTCAAGTGTTTGAAAACTCTTGGCAGTTTTACTTCATGCCAGCTAATCTCCAAGTTTCCACTCCAAGTGGCATCATTAAAATTGTTACAGCACGATGTGTGTTTTCTCTTTGATGTTTTTGAAATGCTAGATTGATTTTGGCTCTACGGGCTCCCTTGGCCAACTTTTGTCTTGTTAACGGCGTTCTTCTCTGTCAGACTTGCAAGCTACTTAAGCTTTTGGGGTAGTTTATTCATTCACTCTCACTGAAAACTGTGTACTTCATATTTAAAACCAAGATGAGCATGATTTACAGGATAATATGGAGGCATTTTTCTATCAAGATCAACTTTTTCTATCAGTATTTGAAATAGTTAATTTTTATCACAGGAGTTAAAAAATACACAGTAACCTGGCTTCTGAAAATTATTATTTTCTTTTATCATATTTATACTTCAGCATTAGAAAAGTCATATACTCTCTTTATTTTATTTTTTCTTGTTTCAGAACTTTTGTTTGTTTGTTTATTTATTTTTATGGCCGGCTCAGCCTTCCCTGAGGGCAGGGCTGGTGCAGCATGTGGTGCCAGGAATCAAACTGTGGTCCCTGCAGCCACCCAAGCTTTCCTAAGCAGGCGCTTTAGACCACTGAGCCATCCTGCCGGGCCCAAAAGTCATATACTGTCCTAGTAACCCATCCCAAGGATAATGATAAACTAGAAGAATAACTTCAGAAGTTAAAGCAAAGATTGGAGAGTGCTAGATATTTTATAAATGGACATTTAAGATAAACAAATAAGTACATAATGTTGTAAGTACTTTAAAAAAAAACTTTTTCTTGACAAATTCCACTATAGTTTAATGTTTGCAGTTCCTTATTTGCTTTTGTTCTTTTTTTTTTTTTTTTTTTTTTTTTTTTTTTTTTTTTTTTTTTTTTTTTTTTTTTTTTTTTTTTTTTTTTTTTTTTTTTTTTTTTTTTTTTTTTTTTTTTTTTTTTTTTTTTTTTTTTTTTTTTGTATTGTATTTTTTTGGTTGAACCATTTTTTACAGGAGGTTTTTCTCTCTCTTTTTATTCATTTTTTGGTATGGAAGACTGAACCTAGGGCTTCCAGCTCATTAGGCAAGCATTCTACTGCTGAGCCAAATCTCCAGCCCCTCTATAATAGTTTAATGTTATTACCTAAAATATTTTCAGCGACAGCAGCAATTGCATAGCACTTTGAGTAAATTTGATGCAAGGGTGGGCAAGATACTAGATGAAAATGTTTGAAGAATGGATGAACTTACAGTATTATGTGCTGATGTAATTAATTTGCCAGTGGCACTCCCATACCCTGAGTTAAGTCTGGTGCTATGTGGCAAGAATCTGTCTAAATTTAGGCTATGGGAGTTATCTAAATCAATGAAAGTTTCATAAATATGATGTAATACCTCTATTTCCATAGCATACCTAGCCCCTGGACTTCACCTTCATCAGGTAACTGGTAGTTTCTTCATCTGTACACAATGATAAGAGCTATTTTAAAAAACACTTTACAATTATTGCGATATTGAAAACCACTTTACAAAGTAGTCAAATTGGGCCAGCCTGATAGCTCAGCAGACTAAAGCAGCTGCTTCAGCACAGCACAGCGGCCAAGGTTTGATCCCTGGTATGCACGCTGAGATGGTGATTGAGATTAGGCATAGTAGCGAGTGCCTGTAATCCCAGCATTTTAGCAGGTTGAAAACAGGAGAATCGCTATGAGTCTGATCTACAAAATGAGACCCTGTAGACTCTATATTACTTGTCCTAAATGCATAATTTTTAAAAAATTTTTAAATAGTCAAATTAAGCACACAGTAAATGGAAGCTGTCATCCTTAGTAGTAGCTTAGCTAATAACAATATAGGCATTTGTGTTACAGAAAAAGAAGAAAATGAAAAAAAGAATGAAGAAAAGGATAGGCAAACAAGGAACTTGTGATAAGAGATTTTTGAAAATTCAGGGTCATGAAATCATTCAGGTTTTTTAATATAAGTATTATGACACTTGAAAGTGATATAAAGTTTATCAGGAACTGCATGCAGCTTCATGTTAGTTATTGGGAAGTAAGAATCATTAAAATAAAATACAATTAAACCAAGCCATATCACACAGTAAAATGTGTGTGCACACACTCTGAACTAGGAAAATGCAGACACTTTATAAAAACATTAATTTTAGGTATTGATCATGTTTTATTTTTCCCACATAATATAAAATACAATGTCTACAAGAGTCAAACACAACTTCAGCTCCTGTAGCCATCTACAGCTCTGGTATCTGGAAAGACAGTTCATGAGACAGAGTCCTCTCACCTCACTCTCCCACAGATGTGGGGCACACAACATTGAGCTATGTATATTATAGCTGTCATGGGGCTGTCTTCCTGGCATAGCACCAGCCTGTGTCAAAGGGAATTGCATACATAGTGTTCTGGTACACAAATGTCAATATGCTGATATTGTTATTAGCTAAGCTAAATACACACACACATATAGTACATATACACATATGTATGTGTAGTTAGTTACACATCTATAAATGTATGTATATTTTTAATGGTCAAGCTATGCAGAGTTGAAAATTATCTAAATAATATTGTTTAAAAACTAAAATAGTAATTGATTTGAAGCTCAAGATAATTTTGCCTTTTATTTCAAATATCCCATCTCTTGATGTGTAAGAGATATCTTTCCTGTAATTAAAGAAATGAAAAATATTTTTCAGCTTACATCATTTTATAATTTAAAACTCTCATAACATTCGGAATATTTCAGAGTACAACTTATACCACTTTGCCAAAATATATCAGAAATTCTAATGAAACAATTTCACTGTATCTGGTTTACTGAATGCTTTTGTTCTCTTTTATAATTAGTGCTGATAAATTTATTAATATTAAACTTAGGATACTTGTTTTAAGTGCTAAATAACAAAAATATTTGAAGTCTGTTAGGATGCTACCTAAATTTGATAATGGAAAGTTGTGATTAATATGAATATTATGATTACACTAAGTTATTCAATATAGCTCAACTTTAATAAGGAAAATTGTATGCCAATTAATATTTAAAATACTCAAAGTCTCTATTTTCTCCAAGAAGGCTACTTATCACAAGTCTTTGTTAAAATGGGATATTGATACAATAGTCTGTGAGGGGATGGGCTGGACCCAGAAGTCCTCTCTTGAGGGAGAACAAAACCGTGGGCAGAATTCTTGCACAACACTAAACTCTCAAGCTTCCTTTCCTTTTGAAAACGTGCACATTGTCAATTGTTTACTACTTTGAGATGTAAATCTTTACTTAGCTGCCTGCCAGATCCCAGGAACATCCTTCTGAAGAGCCTGGAAGCTGTCTCTCAAGTGTAATCAACAGTAAATGCATTTCCCTGGTCTTCCAGTCCCTGTGAGGGTATAGGAGCTCAACTTCAAGAAACAGTTACCAAGAGAAGAACTGGAGACATCCCTGGCAAAGTCCTAGAGGTCCTCTCTATGGACTCTCCCCACACCTCCTCTGTGTTTTGGGTTTTTTTTTTATTATTGTTTTTGTTTTGGGGGGCCAGGGAGACAGCTCAGTGGAATAAGTGCTTGCCTGGCAAGCACAAGGCCCTGAGTTCGATCCCTGGTACTACCAATGCACTTGCCAGGAAGGCGCTTAGACAGCTTAGCTATCTCCCCAGTTCCTATTTTGGGTTTTTGATGCTTATCTGTTTTTCTCCCACCTTTTGTTTCAGCCAAGCTCAACTGCCTTCCTCACTTGGGGTAGTCTTTATTTCAGCTGCAATAATCTTGGAGGAAGTAATTACCTGTACAACTTCTCTGGTGAAATTTTTCTTCGGCAGGCTACACAATCTTTAAATTTTATATATGTAGTTGACAAACAATGATCTCTTTTGGACTAGAACCAGAGATAAAGCTTAAAGCTGAGTCCTTTCTTTAAGAGACTCTTAAGGAAAAGTTTCTCCTCCCCACTTCCTCCATTGTCGCGACCACTGAACCTTTTCAGCTTCTGTCCTCCACCAACATCTGTTCTAGTTTCAGGAAAACCACTGTCAGCTGTTTAAGTCGAGCCTTTTCTCTGAGCAGCTTCTGAGTTGCTGCTTTCTACAGACTCAGTCATCCTTATTTTCATTCAACTGGAGACTCCACACTGCCTTAAGTATGAGTGAGAAGAGGGTAGATGGTAATAAGCGGAGAATTGTAATTCTACCACCATAATCGTGGACAATTAGTAATGTACAGCCTGCAAAAAAAAAAAAAAAAAAAAAAAAAAAAAAAAAAAAAAAAAAAAAAAAAAAAAAAAAAAAAAAAAAAAAAAAAAAAAAAAAAAAAAAAAAAAAAAAAAAAAAAAAAAAAAAAAAAAAAAAAAAAAAAAAAAAAAAAAAATGATTCTAAAGACAAAATTAAGCAGTTGTGTCAAACATCATTTTTAGTAATCTTATGATAATGATCAAGAAAGGAGAGAACAATTTTCACTTCACTCTGTTTAGTAGCCCAGCTCTACAGCACTCACCCTCCAGGGCTGAGAGCAGTAATACCTTGACTTCATTTTCCTTTCCTTATAACCCCGCATTACTGCCTTAAATCCCTGTGATCATCATAATCACCATTTCCTTAAAATTACAATAAACTGTCTTGCATACTCATCACTCTACTTTCTCCTGAAAACTATCAGCTCTGGTTAAAACAATACTCTGCTGCCTTTGTACTTGAGACTCCAAAAGGAGCCGTGTGGGTAACCACTCAGGACCATGAGGAGGGGGCTCCTTTTAGATTCTCAGTGAGGAATCTCAGGTTCCACCTAGATGCTTTTCTGTTCTTCTGAAAGTTTTCTCCAGTCTCTCATCTCTCACACTCTTCTTTCCAGGTCACCATCTCTCAAACAAATCTGCATGTTCATCTCACTATGAACATCAATTCTGAGCTAGAGGTGGAAGGTGGGGTCTACTACACCATCCATTGCTGCTGCTCCCCACTCTCTACTACTGCACCTGCAGCAGCGCATTCGGGATCCACTCTCCCTTCCCTCCAACATGAAAGATGTGTTCCTATCTCCCTAAGGAACAGAACCTCCAGAAGCCTGTTACTCTCCAACTACCACCCCTTGTACACATGGGCCATCTCCCAGAAATTAACATATTTTTCACCTTGTTCTTTATTTTAAAGAGAATTTAAAAAGTTAAAATACATTAAAAACAATACAGAATTTCAAAATAAGATGATAGAAAAATAAAAATGATGATTACACTGTATATTGTTATCTTCCAAGAAGTTGCGCAGATTACCAAATATAGGCATATAAAATTGATTTAAAAATAGCATTAACTATATCTCTCAATAAGCCAATAAAAATTAGCACCACCATTATCCTAGCTAGCTTGTGTCTGGCTGGCTCGCTTGCTTTCTTTCTTTTCTTTCTTTTTCCTTTCTTCCTTCCTTCCTTCCTTTCTTTCTTTCTTCCTTTCTTTCTTTCTTTATTTCTTTCTCCTTTCCATCATGCAACTTATTCTTCACTTCTAAGTAAATTTTTCCCTTTCAGAACATCTGTTGTACGTTTTAGATGTTATTTACTCTATCATTGTCTTATTTTAGAAAGATAAATACATTACACTTGAGTGTCTGATTAATTTCATGTACGAATGTGGTCTCTAGTTGCATCGTTTTATGTATAAAAGCCTCAAGTTTATCTTTCTTTATAGCTGTGTACCACTCTGTTGTACAAAAATACCAAATGCTTTTATTGATAGCCCAGTTGATGGGCATCTAGGTTTTTTTCCAAGAGTTTGCTGTTGCTAACTGCACTGTTATAAACATGGGTGCACATATACTGTCACGGCACGATGTATTCAGTTCTTCTTGAAATATACACAGGAGTAGCTAAGTCAAATGAGACCTCTCATCCTAGCATTTTTTTTTCTAAATATATATTATTAGGCCTACTCATTTTATAAAATATTGGCTTCCACTGTGGTATTTTCGTATGTGCATATATGTATTTGTGTCCCATCCTTCATTTCTTCTTCTACATTCCGCATCGCCTTTAGTCATTTTCTCTTGCCTAATAGTGTTCTTTGCTTTACTTGTGTGCTCCCTTTTTCAGATTCCACATATTAGGCAAATAGGAAATACTTCTCTATCTGAATCTAGCTTAATTTCCTCCATACAGTCATCTCCAATTTCATGTATTCTCCTGCCAGTGACATTATTATTTTGTTCTTTTTGTTTGAAATATCTCTCATGATTTCCCTGCCTGTTCATCTAATGGAACCACTGAGGCTAGTCTTAGTTTTTTTTTTTTTAATTGATTGCCACAATGGTTACAACAGTCTGCACTCATATTCTCAGTAGGAAAAGGGTTTCTTTTTCCCCATACCTTTGCTGGTATTTGTCATTATTCTATTTTTTTTTCATGATACCTATTCTTTCAGGGTGAGATGGAATATTTGAGTTATTTTAATTTGCATTTCTCAAATGAACAATGATGTTGAACATTGTTTCATATATTTATTTGTCATTTGTATTTCTGCATCTGAGCAGTGTGTGTTCGTTCATCTCACATGCTTTTTTTCCAATTAGTGTGTTTTTTTATACTTCGTTGGTGATTGCTTTTGGTGTGCAAGCACTTTATTTTTTTGTCTTTTTTGGACAGGGTCTTGCTATGCAGTTCAGTCTGGCCTTGAGCTCTCAGACTCTCAATGACCCTCCAGGCTCAGGCTCTCAAGTTCTGGGATTACAGGTGTGTGCCACCATGCCTGGCCATTAAAAAAAATGTTTTAATAAGATGAGATCACAGTTGTTGATTCTTTGGATTTTTCCAACTATAATTTGCTTTTCTTTCACAAACTGTCTGCCTACCTCTGTATCTTTATGGTTTCTCCCTACTTTCTCTTCCAGTAGATTTAGTTTTAATATTTAGATCTTTGATCCATTTTGACTTTAGTTTGGTGCATGGTGATAGACATGGGTCTAGTTTTAGTCTTCTTCATGTGGAAAGCTAGTTTTTTCAGCACCATTTATTAAAGACACTTTATTTCAATGAAGTTATTTGGCTCCTTTGTTAAAGATGAGGTGGCTGAGTGTGTTTGTAGTTGTGTATGTATCTCCTAATTTATTACAGTGATCTTCAGTTATGGGTTTTTTTGTTATTGTTGCTTTTCTTTTTTGTTTGTTTGGTTGGTTTCATAGGATCATGCTGATTTCTGGCGTAATATGAAGTCAGGGCTTGGGATGCCACCTATCTTTCCTTTGTCCCCTAGGACTGCTTTTGTTATTTTTGGTGTTTTCTGATTCCAAATGTATTTTAGGAATATTTTTCTCTAGGTCTGTGAGGCATACTGATGGTATTTTGACTGGTATCACAATGAATCTGTAGAACAATTTTGGGAGTGTGGCTATTTTTATGATTTTGGTTTTTCCTATCCATGAGCAAAGAATATGTTTCCATCTTCTGAAATTCTCCTTGATTTCTTTTTCAGAGTGCAATTTTTCACTGTTCATCTTTTACCTCCTTTTTCACATTGATTCCTAAGCATTTCACATTTTGACGTTATTGTGAATACTTCTCAAACTCGTTAATGAAACTGAAAGGGAAGAAATTCTCCCTAATTCACCCCTGGAGGCAGGGATAAACCTGATATCAAAACCACAGAAAGATCCAACCAAAAAAAACATAACTACAAGTCAGTCTCTTTGCTAAACATAGATGCAAAATCCTCCATAAAGTACCAGCAAGGAGAATGCAGCAAACTGTCAGGAACAAGTGAGGTTCATCCCAGGAATGGAGGAATGTGTCAATATATGCAAAGCCATAATTGTGAATAACCATATGAACAGAGCCAAGGACAAATATTCACACAGTTATCTCAGAAAAAAACATTTTGAAGAAGTCCAGCACTTATTTGTGATAAAAATCCTACAGAAAATTAGAATAAATGATCTTTATCTCAATCTGATAAGAGTCATCGATGAAAAACCAACATTAACATTATATTAAATGGTCAAAAACTGGAAGTCTTCACTTTAAATCAGGAACAAGACAGAGTATCCACTGTCACCACTCCTATTCAATATAGTTCTGGAAACATTAGCCAGAGCAACTACACAAGAAAGAGAAATAAAATGAATAATGATTAGAAAGTAAGAAGTAAAATTACCACTATTTGCAGATGATATGATGTTACGTAGAAAACTCCACTAAAAGACTTGTAGATTTAATAAACTAATTCAGGAATGTAGTTGGGTAAAAGGCAACACTAAAAAATCAGTGGCATTCCTGTACACAAACAACAAACACAGAGAAATTGGTGGAAACACTCTTATGTTGAAATGCTTCTGAATCCACAACTTGTTTAGTGGATCTAACATCTCCCTTGTGTCAGTTACTGTTCTCTCATTGCAAGGACAAATCCCGGACATCCAAAATAAAGAAAGGAAAGGCTTATTTAACTTTCAGTTACCGGAAGTTTCAGTCTGTACTCGGCTGGATCCAAGGCAAAGTGGCACATGACAGAGAGCAATTTTTCATGGCAGCAGCAAGAGCAGGGAACAAATGGAGGAGTAGCAGCAACAGAAGAAATCTGTCTCTCTTTTGTTACATGAAGGCTATCCAGCCTGGATATAGCACTCACATCTATAATCCCAGCAGTACTCATACCCATAATCCCAGCCTTGATCACCCATAATCTCAGTGGATGATGAATTAATCTCAAACTTCAGAAATCCCTGTCCCACAACTGCATGAAGCTTTGGGGTACAACTAGACACAAACCATAACATCCCCTTTTTGGTATAACTGCTTTAGTAATTGATCTCTTATTTGAATATAAGCAATTCTTTATTATGTAGTAGAAGTATTCTCAAATGAAATTTATCCTATTTGAAAACAATCCATTTTCATCCTTTTACTTCACCAGTTACCTCCCTATATGTCTGCTGTCCTGTAAGGAAAATGTCCTTAAAAGTTGTTCATATACTTTTGGCATTCTCCTCTTTCTTTTATCTGGAATTGATCAATATATCTTTTAGAAATTTATATGACTGCCAAATTTCTAAGCCCAGAAACCAACATTTATTCCCCATTTAATAGGCCCATAAGCATTATTTGCTTTGATATGTTTGATCACACTCAGCTTCTTCAATCAGTTAAAAAAAAAACTGGCCTCTCTTCAGTCCTCACTTCTCTCTCTGCCTCATCACCATTTCTTGCTCCATCTCATCTCTGCAACTTCTAATTTAATGATTCTAAACATTAGCTGAACTAAGTTTAAAGAAATGGAAAAGCCTAGATATCTAAGTGTTATCTTCAAAGAATCTGACACAGTCGTTTCACTATAGACCCCAGGCAGTGGGAACGTGTTAAGCCCCTTAAGTGCCTTGCATGGGCCCCCAGTTGAGAAACGCTGCCCAACCTAAGTTCAAAGTCAGTCCTCACAGATGCACTCGCATGTGCTACCATTCAGGAAATGGGCAAATTCTTCTTATCAAGTAAGATCGGCAGACATTAGAAGTAATGAAAGTTTTGCAAATCAGAAGGGAAAGAGGTGTTGAAGGGTGGCAAAGGGAATGGGGAAAAAAGAAATAATGAAGATATCTCATACAAAGGTTCAGATCCTCTATGATGAATGTTATCATTAAGTATATCTAAAATATACCAATAAAATTCACTTAAAAATAAAAGTACTAGCTTACTAACTAAATATACTATACATTAATAGTGCTTAATTACATAGAAGGGTGAAACAAGTGTTAGCAGTTTTTCTCTTCTCAAATCTTAAAACTTTAGATTACATTTTTGTGTAAGCTTCTACATCATCTTCAACATAGAAAGCTGTTTTTTGTTTTTTTGGAGAAAAAGAAAGGCTATAAGGATAGCCAATATTTTGGCCCTAGCCCTTCAAGGTCAATAAAGACCCAGGATATAAGAGAACCTGTGCTGAAATATCCTATAACTCAGAGGTGTCCCAAATTTCCTGGTCAAGGAGATTATGGGACTTCAGAGGAAAGGGATGAATGAACTGCAGTGCGTCTAAGGAGAGTCACCCAGAGAAAAACATTCTCTCAGGCTTTCACAGAAAGCAAAATGG
>PVJA010054589.1:0-11507 GCA_004027025.1 Myocastor coypus
GGAGTCCAGTGACCAATGCTGTCCTTTTTTCCAGCAGAAACCTCCTCAACCTGGTCTTTACAGGCAGGCCTTCTGTCAGTCTTCTGGTCTAAGCTCTGACTAGAATCACCCAAGCTGAACAGCTGAAGCTGTTCTAGTGCTTTGTTTTTAGCCAACATCTCTGAACCTTTCCTATCTCTTCTCATAAGCCATTCCCAAAACCTTGTAATCCATATGGTCAGGTATAGTCACAGTAATAATCCCACTTTTCTGGTACCAAATTCTGCCTTAGTTACTTTTCTCTTGTTGCTAGGACAAATACCAGACACTCAAAATGAAGGCAGGAAAGGTTTATTAGCTCACAGTTACTGGAGGTTTCAATCCATATTCAGCTGGCCCAAGGCTGAATGGAACAGGGCAGAGAGCATCCAGTTCATGGCAGCGGAACAGCAACAAAATGGTGGCAGAGGTAGCCAATCGAACAGGGCAACAGAGAGCAACAGCTCTAGTCTGTCTCTCTTTATATTCCTATCAGGCTCTCTGCTTAGGATATCGGCCCTACTCAGACCGATAATCACATCAGTATTAAAATACATAATCCCAGTGACTCGTGAGTCAAGTCTCAATCTATAGACGTCCCCACCCAATGACTGCATGAGGCTTTGGGGGAACAACTAAACGTAAACCATAACAGTTTCCAAGCCACCTAGCCTGCAGTGCCTTGTTACAGGAGCCTTTGCAGACTAATGCAGGTACCCTACAGAGCTAGAGCACTAAGACTCAGGTCCCTTGATAAGTGAGAAGCCAAGCCCAGGGGTGGGAAGGACTTGCCAATGGCCACTCAAAGCCAGGCTGTAGACACAGGTCTCTGCTCTCAACACAAGGAGATTAAACATCCAACTGCATGGCTTCCCTGATACCAGTGGCCTGAATGATGACCCTCCAACCACAAGCAAGAACAGGAAGACCCAGCCTTACCCACCCTAGGAACAGAGACACACATACACTCACATCCACCTTCCAGACCACATGAGGTGAGTGGAGGTGAGTCAGGGGAGACTTTGGGTCACCTGGGAGCAAGCCTGGACTTCCCATCACCAACCCACATGTGTCCAGACGCAGAACCCAAATGATCTGTCCAGGGAAGCAGTTGATGAACATAGCCAGGGATGGAGCCATTCATTCAGCACTTCCTGAGCTGAGCTTTTCCAAATCTGAGCTCAGCCCTAGGGCCTCACTGCTCTCAATGAGCCCCTTGTCTGTCCTGTGGGTGAAGTATGCTGGTGTCAGCAGAAGCACAATTATTGCTGGGATGGAGCAAGACCTCAGGGCTGTGAACAACCCAAGCCAAAGAGCCAGCAAGGAGGTTTTGAAGAGCAAGGAAGCATTAATTGCCATAGTGAGGCACCATTTCCTACCTACTAGATAATGATAACTAAAGAAACAAAAGAGAAAGTAAGTTTTGGTGCAATGCAGCATAACTGGAACATTCATACAATATTGAGAGGGATGCAAAATAGAAAAATCTGCAAACATGGGATTACCTATGACACTGAAATTCCACTCCAAGTATATACGTAAGAGAACCAAATACACTCATCCACACAAACACTTCTGCATGAATGTTCATAGAGACATCCACATAGCCAAAGGTGGAAGCTATCCATCAGCTGATGAAAGGAGACACAAAATACAGTACTCCACACAATAGGAAATCATTCCACTACAGAATGGAATGATGTTAACCAGGGCATGTTGACACACACCTTACCCACAACAGCACACCCAGAGGCTGAGGCAGGAGAGTTTGAGTCGTGCCTAAGCTATTTAAAGCCCTCCTGAACTAGACAGTGAGACTCTGTCTCAAAACAAACAACACAAATAAACACAAAGGAATGAAGTTTTTTCTTTAAGTGAAGGGTGATGTGGTGATACACCTATAATTCTAGTATTTTAGGAGGCTGAGGCAAGGGGTCTGAAAATTCAAGCCAAGCCTGGGCAACTTAGCAACTTAGCAAGACTCTCAAAATAAAAAATAAAAGAAGTGGAGATGCATCTTGGGATGTTTCATGCCACAAATGGAGGAACTGTGAAAAGATTTTCAACACAAAAAGGCACGTACTGTAGGAGCCTGGGCGTTCGTGTGAAATGCCCAGAAAAGGAAAATCCATCGAGATAGGATAAAAATCAGAGATTTCCAGGAGCTGGGAGGGGTGGGGGAGGTTCTGGTATCCTTTCTGAGGAGATGAAAATGTTCTGGAATTAGACTGTGCAGGATGCAGGCATTGCCACTACCCTAAACATTGCAACTCCAACGCTGTAAGATGGAGAATGCTAAATTAAGTGAATTTTGTCTCCATCAAGAAAGAAGGAAAGCAAACAGGCACTAAATGGCAAAGGAAGGGAGGCACCATGCAGAAGCCTGAAGCTGCACAATGTCTTCCAGGAACTGCAAACTGTCCAGAGCAGCTGGCAGGAGAGAGGCTGGTGCATGGCCGCGTGCCAGGAAAAGGATTTAGAATCTAATCTGATGCCAACGGGCAATGATTGTGGATCTGAAGCAAGTAAACACAGTGGCCAGATTTGGAGGCTGGAAAAGGTCCCTGGCTGCAAGAACAAGGGTGAGGGGGCCTTTGAGGAGCGCCCGCAGGATTAGTGAGGGGGTGGGGCAGAGGGTGGAGCCTGGATGGAAAGTGGGTACAGGTGGAAGGGGCAGGACCAGAATGGGTCGGGTGGGAGGGTGGGAGCTGGCTACAGGTTGGGGGATGGGGTCTGTGTGCCTTGTGGCTGGAGCCTGGCTGAGGTGGTCAGGGCCAAGATGTAAAGTGGGTGAGGGGAGGGCTGGAGAGGGGACCCAGGAACCGAGCACAGGAGGTGTGGGAGGTGAAAGGGAGAAAGGAGTGAGGCTGTCAAGCAGAATTAGGTTGAGTAGTCTGGGAGTGTGGGCCTGCCAAGGTGGGAGGCAGCCTGGCAGAAAGATGCAAAGTAGGGTTGGTGTAAGAGTGCTCCAGAGACATCCAGGTAAGAGCAGACTGGGGAGCAGCTTAAGGGGAAGCTCTGGACTGGGGACAGGAATCCCGGAGTGCCAGCTGAGAGAGGGAAGGTGCCAGGTGAGTGAGAACTCCCTGGACAAAGTCTCTGAAACCCAACTAATATCCTACAGGAATATTTTGCCCCACAGACTGTGAAACAGTAGCCTGGGCTCAAGTCTGGGCATTGCCATTTGTAAGCTGTCTGACTTCAGGCAAGTCACTTACTCTCTCTGAGCTTCCGGCACCAGATGTTCACCGGTTGGTTGAGCAGAGGCAACCAGTTCCTATCTTGTGGAGTTGCTAGGGAAGTCAGTTAGTATTTGCTGAGTTCTTATGTGGATGCCTGGTGACTGCTCTGCAAATGTTAGCTGCTGTTGAGAGTACCTGAGAATCAGTTAGGGATGTTACTAAAACAGAAGCACCATGGCCCCAGCCCCAGGGACTCTGCTTAGGCAGCTTCCAGTGGGGCCTGAGAGGTGGCTTTTTGACAGGCATCCCGTACAGGGCCCTGGGGTTATGCTGAGGCAGGTGGGCAGAAGACAACAAGCCTTGGCCACACTGAAGGATGGAGTTCTGGAGATGCCCAAAGGCAAAGACACACACTGAGGATGAGAAGCCCAGGGTACCAGCACAGAGCAGAGAGGCGGGAGGAATTTGCCATGGTGAAATGCTATTTATTGGAATTAGTAATAAATATTTCTCAACATATAATTAAATATTGTTTTTGTGATTAATCACTGTTTAAATTATGTTTGATTTGTAACAATGAGAATACATAATGCGTATCAGATATTTACATTCTGAATCATAACTGTAGCAAAATTATAGTTTTGAAGTAGCCACCAAAATTATTTTTTGGTTTGGGTTCACTGCAACATGAGGAACTGTATTTCGGGGTCATGGCATTAGAAAGGTTGAGAACCATTGGTCTACAGGGTCATGTACTGTTTTAAGACCCAGATGGAGAAGACGGAACGACCTTGGTCAAGAGGACTGACATAGCATATGGCTGAGGGAAAAGTTTCCATGATTTAGTGGACACTGAGCCAGAGAACTAGAGGTTCAGGCATATGGGCTGTCTTAGTTACTCTTCTCTCGTTGCTGGGACAAATATGCAACGCTCAAAATGAAGGAAGCAAAGGTTCACTTTGCTCACAGTTACTGGAGGTTTTAGTCCATACTCAGCTGGATCCAAGGCAGAGAGGGACAATGCAGAGGCCAGCAGTTCATGGCAGCGGGACAGCAACAAAATGTGACAGAGGCAACGGAACAAACAGAGGAGCAGAGAGCAACAGAGCGAATCTGTCTCTTTGTCTCTCCTTATATTACATTCAGGCTCTCTGCCTCAGCCTATCCATCTTAGGCCACACCCATAATCCCAGCCATACTCAGACTGATAATCCCATCAGTGCTAAAACACATAATCCCAGTGGATTATGAGTCAAGTCTCAAATGCTACAAGTCCCCGCTCCATGATTGCATGAGGCTTTGGGGGGACAACTAGACATAAACCATAACATGGGGTATGTTCTGCACTTAATTATGTGTCCACACCAACACTGTGTGTTCAAGCCCCAATCCTTAATACCCCAACTATGGGCTTTGGAGATAGGAACAGAAAAAAATTAAAATTAAGTGTAATTGCTGACTGCAGTAGCACAGCCTATAATCTCAGCACTCAGAAGCCTGCAGCAGGAGGCTCACCACACGTTTGAGGCCAGCCTGAGCTGCATAGTGAGTTCAAAGTCAGCATGAAATACAAAATGAGTTCCTGTCTTAAAAGAAAAAAAAGTAAAGTCCTATGTGTGGCCTTAACCAATATGACTGATGCTCCTATAAAAAGAAACTTTAGCAGACATATACAGAGAGAGGAGAATATCTATTGCTCCAGGGAGAACAAACACAGAAGAGTGCAGGAAAGGATGTGTCATCTCCATTCCTAGGATGGTTCGAGTGTGAATGACGTTTATGTGGGCATAAGAGAGTGCACAGTGGCCATACTGGTTCAGGTCATCTAGTATGCAGTTGTTGAGATAGATTTAGAAGTGTAAGAAGTTTGTTGGTGAATAATGATTGTGAAAGATTAAAAAAAAAGGGGGGGGGGAGTAGGCCAGAAAAGGATGTATCTATCCTAATCTATAAACTGTCCCTTTTTATTACTGCAGTAAAATACCTGAGATTACATTCCTTGGTTTTCAGATCTGGAGGTTCAGAAGCATGGTACTTAGCCTCTGCTTGCCTCTAGTGAGGACCTTCCTCATGGAGGATGATGCCACATGGTAAGCAAGAGGATCATATAGAACCAAGGAACCAGGTTTTCTCTTTTTTGTAACAATTTATTCTCTTGAAAACTGAACCACTCCTCTCAAACTGGACCCACATCCACAAGACATAATTAATCCTTTCAGGAGGGCGGGGCTCCTGCGACCTAATCTCCTTCTACAAGGGCCCCAACCTTTTAAAGTTCTCAACACTTCTTGACACCGCCACGCTGAGGGCCAAGGCTCCTACACCTGATGTTCTAGGACCAAACTATATCCATACAGAGCAGCTTTGGACTATGGTACAAAGCTGAAAATAGCTTAGATCACCACAATGCAGAGCTTAAAACCTAAGACTACCCATTACCCAGGTCTATGTAGGACTGACTCATCTCTAGTACCCCTCAGAGAGCATCACCCCAGCTCAAATGATGCCCTAAGTTCTAGAGGCGCAGCAGCTGGAAGATGGCAGCTCCCCAGACTCCTAGTGGCTGAACAATACATACTTTCTTGGAGAAAAACAGCTATGAGGTGCATCTCTAGCCAATATTTGGATCTAGTCTGAGGGCCTGCAGGAACATAGAGGGAAAGGAGAGAGAGAAAGAGAGAGAGAGAGAGAGAGAGAGAGAGAGAGAGAGAGAGAGAGAGAGAGAGAGAGACAAAGAGAGAGAGACAGAGAGACAGAGAGAACCACTGTACCGAGGGGGAGTCAATAAGGCTGGAAGCTGAAACACTAAGAAACACCAAGATAAGCTAAGTGTGGCCACATGTCACTGAATGACAGAGACATGTCTTAAGTAAGTCATTGTTTGGCAATTATATTGCTGTGTGAACATCATAAAGTGACCTTATAAAACTCGGATGGCACCACCTGCTACTCACCTTGGAGATGTGGGATTCCTCCTCACTGCTCCTAAGCGACAGACCAGACAGCACCTTACTCCATTGAATGCTAGGCAACTGAAACATATTGTACGCATTTGTGTACCTAAACACATCTAAGCACAGAGATAGTGCAGTAAAAATACGAGGCAACAGGCCACTTTCAGCTACATGACAACTGGATAGGACATCCGGTGGGGCTGCCATCTCTGTGTGCTCCCTTGTTGGTCCTGCAGGTGTTTTGCAGTGCATGACAGTGTGTGGAGGTTAGAAGATAAATCACAGAGGAACCAGCTAGAGAGTCCTGAGAGCAGTGTCCTCTGGGGAAGGGGCAATTAGGGGAAGGAAACAGAGGTGAGCCCTTTTCTCCTCCTTTTTACATTTTTAAACTTCATTTCTTATTAGTGCATATTTCATATGTATTTATCTCACTCATCATAGGAAATTTGTACCAGTACATAATTCTTTTATTTCCCATTCCCCACTCTTCCCCTTAATTCTTTTCCCCGCCCTATTTATATAAGCTTTGTTTACAGTTTTCTCCTTCTATTCTGTATTTTAAATTCCTGGGGCCCGGGAGATAGCTCAGCGGAATAAGTCCTTGCCTGGCAAGTGCAAAGTCCTAACTTCAATCCCTGGCACCATAAATAAATAAATAAATAAATAAATAAACAAATAAATTCCTTTCCCCAGGGACTGGTGAGATAGCTCCGCAGACTAGAGCACCTGCTTAGGCAAGCAAGCTCAGGGACTGAAGTTGCCTCCTTGGCCACACATGCTGAACCAGCCCTGCCTCAGGGTGGGCTGAGCCATCGACTGAGTCTGGGTGCGGTAGCACACACTGGGAAGGCTGAGAGCAAGAGGATCACCACGAGTCTGAGTCTGAGCTGCGTAGTAAGACCCTGCAACAATCAAATACATTAAAAAATAAATAGGCTGGGCATCGTGGCACCCGCCTATAATCCCAGCACTTGGGAGGCTGAGGCAGGAGGATCGGTGTGAGTTCAAGACCAGCCTAGGCTACAAAAGTGAGCTCAAGGCAGCCTGAACGGCACAGCGAGACTGTCTCAAAAAGACCAAAATAAATAAATACATAAATACATAAATGCATAAATCCTTTTCCCTTCTTTTCCTCTCCCCATCTCCCTCCCCTTGCTCCCCACTTGAACCTGTTGTTCTCCTTCCTGGTATCTATCCTTCACTATGCTCTTTACTTACACTTTGGATTTCTCACATAAGAGAACGCAATACTTGAACCTCTGTGCCTGACTTATTTTGCTTATGATTAGGGTCTCAAGATACATCCTGAGACCCTGCACAAAATACATTGAAAAGTTTTAAAAAATGAAAACACAAGTGATCAGTCTGGATTTCTATTATGGTTTGTGTCTAATTGTCCCCTCAAAGCTTCAAGCAGCCCTTGGGGCAGTTCTAGAGTTTGTGATTAATTTATGATCCAATGTTAGGATTACGGGTGTGAGTACTACCCCTACCCTTGGGTGAGCAATCTGGATACAAATAAGAAGAGAGAGGCTTGATAGCTGCTGCACGTCTGCTCCTGCCTTTGCCCTTTCTTGTCTTCTACCACATTGAACTGCTTCCCTTTACCATGTGCCACTCTGCCTTGGAGACAGGCTAGTATGGACTGAAACCTCCACAAACTGTGAACTAATAAACCTGTCCTTCCTTAAAAAAAAAAAAAAAGAAAAGATGCATCCATTTTCCTACAAGTGACCCAGGTTTGTCCATTTTTATGGCAGAATAGTACTCCATTGTGTATAAGAACCACATTTTCTTTTTTCTTTTTATTTTTTATGAATTTAGGACAGAGTGTACATGGTGTACAGGGTGTACAAAATCTCACTACATAGGTCAGGCTCAGTGACTCTCCTGTTTTCAGCCTGCTGAGTGCTGTGATTACAGGTGTAGCACCATGCCCAGTCTCAATTGCCCTCTCAGGGTGCCCTGGTGTGTGGGGGCAGGGCCAGCATGGCATGCCAAGGATCAAACCCCAGTCTCTGCACTCTGCCAAAGCAGGCACTTTATTCCGCTGAACTATCTGGCCAGCCCTCAAACCACATTTTCTTTACCTAGTCATCTTTTGATAGGCACATGGACTGTTTGCAAGATTTAGCTATGATAAATTGTGGGTATGCACTTTTTTTAGTTGGGAGCTCGCTATGTTGCCAGGTCAACCTTGAATTTTTGGATTCAAGCAATCCTCCTCATTCTCCAGCCATCCAGGAGATGGGACTACAGGTGTGTGCCACCATTCCAAGTCTGCCTGACTGCGTTTCTCCCTTCCTTCCTTCCTTCCTTCCTTCCTTTCCTTCTCCTTCTTCTTCTCCTTCTCCTCCTCCTTCTTCCTCTTCCTTTTCTTTTTCTTCCTCTTCTTCCTTTTCCTTCCTCTTCTTCTTTTTCTCCTTCTTCTTCTTTCTCTTCCTCTTCCTCTTCTTTCTTTCTTCCTTTCTTTCTTTCCTTCCTTTCTTTCTGTGCTCAGGATTGACCCCAGGGTTTTTGTACTGAGCTTCATCCTCAACCCATTTTATTTTATTGGGGCACGTTCTTACTAAATTGCTAAATTCAAATATGCAAAATTCCTTCCATAGGCTCCCTCTTTGCTGAGATTACAAGGATGTACCAATATTCCTGGTCGTCATTTCTCTTTATAAACCTTTACAACCATTGGACCTCTGTAATTCTGGGAATGGATCCTTTTGAACCTGAAAATTAAATTCAGACTAGAGGTCTGAATTTCAGTGGTATTGCACTTGCTTAGAACACCAGAGGAACAGAGTTTGATTCCCACCTCCATTCCGTACTTACAAAAAAATCAAATTAAAACTTGTCAGGAGAGGACTTGGGCACCCTTAGAATGAAGGGGGAACCCTGGAAATGAGACCTGAAGCCAGCCTTGGGAGGCAGAGGGAGCAGCCTAAGCACATGTCCTGACAATGGTAGAAATGGACAACAACTCAGTGAAGAAGAGCAATAGGTCTGAGTTGGCAGAGGCTGGCTTCAACAAGTTGCTGTGGGTCATGATGGAATAGGAAGAGCTAAGTTTTATTTTAAGCACAGTGGGAAATAGCTGTGAGGTGCTGGTTTGAGTAAGGACATGGCATGGTCTGCTCTCTCAGTTTCCTCTCTGTAGTACTGGGGATGGAATCCAAGCCACCACATGAAACTACACTCCTGTGCATATTTTATTTTTTATCTTGAGAAAGGGTCTTGCTAAGCTGTCCAGGGGAAGCTTAGATGTTGGGTCTTCCTGCCTCAGCCTCCCAGAGTGTTGAAATTATGGATATGCGTGATGGCATCCACCTTACATTTTTAAGTAATAACTGGCTGCTGCACGTGCTTTGGGGGATAATGCAATAACAGCTTGATTGGGAATAAAACAGCAGTAGGATGCTGGACAGTGATGGGTGGAGGACCTTGTGAACAGGTGCCGGCCACCAAAACCGGATGTGGTGGCACACACCTATAATCCCAGTTGCTGGGGAGGCTGAGACAAAAGGATCACTACAAGTTTGAGCTGTGTAGTGAGACGCTGTACCAAATAAGTAAGTACATACATACATACATACATACATGCATATGTTTCATGCAAGTACTGCACTATTTATGGGAGTTGAGGATCTTCAGATTCTGGTGTCCACAGAGGGTCCCAGAACCAATTCTCTGAGAGTACTGATGGACAGCTATACCCAGTCAAATGTGTGGCCATGTGCCAATGGAACTTACTCAGAAAAGTGGATAGCAGCCTGAATTCTGTCTGTGGGCTACACCATGCTGATACCCGAATCAGATGGTCAATAACTTAAGCCTTTGTTGGTGCTGGTGGAGGAAATGTTTTATTCTCTCACAAGATTCTCAGACCCTGGGAGCGAGAATTCTTCACTTTCCCCCAACTTCTACCAAGCTGTTTGGGAGGACAGTGGGCACATTCCTGGGCTTTGCCACGCCACCACATTTTCTTTCTTTCTCAGTCCTCCTCTTATTAGTACACGTCTGCAGTGTCTAATGGTTGCACTCCTTGCTGGGAGCTGGCTGGCACAGCACATGCAGGTAACACAGGGTAGTTCTTTTCTCATCTGCCTCCTCTCCCTTCCCTTTCTCCCTTGTTCCCCTTTCTCTTTATAAAAGAACTGCCTCCTATTCCCTATAACCTATCCTTTCTACTTTTTGCTGGGTCTTTTGTCTTGCTCTTCATTTATATTTTGGGTTTCTCGCATAAGAGAAACCACACAACATGCCTGACTTATTTTGCTTACCATTATGGCCTTGTGGTGCATTCATATCCCTATAAATGTGTCAAGCTTATTTTTCTTTATGGTAGAGTAGTACTCCACCGTGCATAAATACCAAACTTTCTTTATCTATTCATCTGTTGGTGAGCATACAGGCTGATTCCAAGATTTAACTATTCTAGACTGTTCTACTATAAGCATGAGTATGCATGCGTGCAGCACTGTAATAGGATACCCTTCACTCTTTTGGGAAGAGACCTAGAAAGGGAATAGCCAGGCCAAATAGAATGACAGAATGTCTATTTTTACTTTTTGAAGAATCTCCATACTGCTTTACAAAGTTATTAGTTAGCTTACATTCCCACCAATAATATAGAAGAGTTCCCAGCTCCCACCCCACCACTACAGCCTCCCAGCACTTGTTATTATTTGATTTTTTAGCCTTTCATTCTGGAGTAAGATAGAATTTCTGTTTTATTTTAGCATGCATTCCTCTAATGGACAGAGATGTTGAGTATTTCTTCCTGTGTTTAGTGGCCATTTGTACTTCTGAGAAGTGTGTATTTCTTTTTACTGCCTAAAATTTTGGGGGGGCTGAGATCTGATTTTCTTTATCTTGCAAGAGGTCTGATTGTTTTGAGTTCTGTGTATGTTGTAGGTATTAGTCCTCCTTTTCTGAGGAATAACTGGCAAAAATATTCCCCCATCCTATATGGTGTCTCTTCACTCTCTTGGTTGTTTCCTTTGTTGTACAGAAACTTTTTAAATTTGATATAATCTGGATTATTGACTTGATGTTATTTCTTGTGCAATAAAGATTCTGTTCAGAAAGTCCTTGCTTAACACCTATACCTTCAAGATTTTTATCTATTGTATTTCCAGAAGATTAAGTATTCATATTTTGAACCTTTTTTTTTTTTTTTTTTTTTTTTTTTTTTTTTTTTTTTTTTTTTTTTTTTTTTTTTTTTTTTTTTTTTTTTTTTTTTTTTTTTTTTTTTTTTTTTTTTTTTTTTTTTTTTTTTTTTTTTTTTTTTTTTTTTTTTTTTTTTTTTTTTTTTTTTTTTTTTTTTTTTTTTTTTTTTTTTTTTTTTTTTTTTTTTTTT
>PVJA010054590.1:0-11498 GCA_004027025.1 Myocastor coypus
TTTTTTTTTTTTTTTTTAATTATTTTTCTTGTTTCAGAACTTTTGTTTGTCTGTTTTTATGGCCAGCTCAGCCTGCCCTGAGGGCAGGGCTGGCGCAGCATGTGGTGCCGGGATTGAACGAACCACAGTCCCTGAAGGCGCCCAAGCTTTCCTAAGCAGGTGCTTTAGACCACTGGGCCATCCTGCCAGGCCCCTCACATTGTTATTTCTTATTAAAAGAAAAAAAAATAACATAAAATAAAATAAAAACTAAGCTCTGAAAGAATCTAGATGAAAATCTGGCCAGGAGACAGTGATTGTCAGGGGCCAGGAAAAGACGGAAATCGGGGTGTCATCTAATGGAGACAGAGCCCCAGTTTTAGGGGATGAAAAAGGTCTGGATGCGGTGGTGGCGGGGGTCCCATGGCAATGCAAATAGCTCAGCTCGGCTGAAGTGTACACTTACACTGGTGGAGATGGCAGACGGCATGTTCTGTGTGTTTTACCACAATTTTAAAAATAAAGTCTATTAAATAAAAAAGAAGCCTGTCCATAAATAATATATGTGGAAGAACATCCATCAGTCTGAGTCAGCGTTTCGTGCGACCAAGCTGAGCAGGGTTCTTTGAGAATCGTCAAGCAAGAGATAAAAGAATTATACCACAAGGGGGTCCAGAGATGGATCGTGGGGTCATATTTTGCCACCCACAGCCCAGGTATCTTCAGAGTGCTGTCAGAAAAGAAGATTTGCTGGGGTCCCCCTAAGAGCCCGGGATGCAGGGGTCTCCCCCTGGGTAGAGAAGGCTGTGGCAGTCACACAGGCAGTGTAGTGGGTTTCTAATGGGTGGGCAGCTGCTCACCTCCAGCTGAACTGAACCAGCATGGTGCTGGGTGCTGGAGGCCCACCTGGGAGTGGTTGCCAGCAGCTCAAAGGCAGAATAGCAGAAGCTGCCAGAATGGCACTGGAGAAGCTATTGGAGGCTGCTGGTCCTCCCAGACCATCCTGGGGGAGGACCTGGTCACGCTGGCTTTCCCCATGAACTCTGGAGGAGCTCTGGTCCTCACCTGGAGCATCGCTTCCTGGCTGCAGAGGGGAAGACGGTGCCCTGCTCAGCCTTGTGGACAAGCTCGTACGTTGGCTTTCCTGACGGGAGCTCAGCTTTCCTCATCGCTGGAGGAGCTCGGGAGCGCACTGCTGCTGAGGACGGCGGTGGTACCTTGGGTGGGAGAGCTCTGGTGCTTCCCTTGGGTGGTGCTTCCCGGCTCCATGCAGATCCCTCCGTGGCTGGCATGGACTTCCTGGCTTCCGCCGCCGACCTTAGGCCTTCCCAGTGCAGATCTATGACAAGGGCCTGCATGAGACTTTGCATTGGGCTCTAGGCTTCCAGGTGGATTCATGGGAGGCACTGTTATGAGATCCAGGCCCTCAGCCTGATTTGTTAGTGTTTAGTGTGTGGATAGGTTTCCTGCACCTGTCGTAGGTGATTCTTGGGTGATTCATTATAAAATATTATCCAATACACCCTGTGCTATCTTGTTTCCCTTGCAAAAACACGCATACACACACACACACACACACACACACACACTAACCCAGGCCACAACAGCAGGCCTTGCGTTAAAGGAGAGGATGGCGGAGCATCTAGCCCCTTACTCCTCTCCCCACCCTCCCCATCCCACGCTGTCCACATAGGCTGGTGACTTCCACAGTCCCTATAAGCCTCTTGCCACCAGAGCAGGTTCTTTCCAGGATGGTCAGGGACCACCATGGTGGGACAAAAGGCTGGGACAACAAGAGAAAGCCTGGGATGCAGTAAGCCATTGTCCACCATAGCGCCACAGGCTGGTTCCTTACTCTTGCGCGTTTTCAACAGGCCCGCTGAGACTCTGATAAGATGACAAACAGTGCACAACGTGGGGGCACTGCTACCCAGAGGACCCCAAGGGAGCCCCCTAGCATTACTTTGCCTTTGTTGACTCAGAAGAGCACTCATTTTGGGGTCCCGCAGCTGGATGGCACATTCTTAGCTTCCCATAGTTTTGCCATGGAGAATGCCTCTTGACACGTGGGTCATGGGACCAGGCGCATGGGTTACTCTTGAGGACCGGAAAGCTGCTTTTGTTGTAAGAAAGACTCCTCCCTTGGGCCTACAGACATCCAATGGGTGGCGTGATGGGATAAAAAGGCTTGGCACTACTGCTCTGGATCTGTCTTGTTACCTTACCTTACCTCTGTATCAGCCCCCACTTGCCCCTGCCTGCACACCTGTTGGCTGCCTCCTGCAGCTGTCTTTTTTTCTGCCCCCCCTTCCCCCCACTCTGACTCTTGTACTCCTTTAGCAGCTGCAGAAGCCCAAAGTCCTTCTGCCCTATTGTTATGGTTTGTCTATAGTTGGCCCCCCAAAGCCTCAGGCAATCATAGGGGGGGGGATCCACTGGGATTATGTGTTTTAGTACTGATGGGATTATGGGCCTGAGTACAGCTGGGATCATGGGTGGGGCGTGGGGTGGACAGGCTGAGGGAGAGAGCCTGAATGGAATCCATGAACTGCTTGCTGCCCTCTGCCATGTGCCTCTCTGCCTTGGAGCTAGCTGAATGTGGACCGAAACATCCAGTAACTGTGAGCTAAGTAAACCTTTCTTTCCTTCATTTTGGGTGTTGGGTATTTGTCCCAGCAATGAGAGAAGGGTCACTGAGACACCCATCAGAAGGCTGGGTGGGATATTTTCAACAGGATGGTGAACACCAACTACATAAAAATTTAACAATCTTTATGGGGGAAAAGGAAGGCTTCTTCATTGTTAGTGGGAATGTAAACCAGTACAACCACTCTGGAGAACAGTGTGGAATTTCTAAAAAGAAAAAGAAAGAAAGAAAGAAAGAAAGAAAGAAAGAAAGAAAGAAAGAAAGAAAGAAAAGAAGGGGCTGGGGAGATAGCTCTGTGGCACAAGTGCCTGCCTGGCAAGTGCAACATTGTGAGTTCGAACCCCGGTCCCATGAAAAAGAAAAGAAATTCCATTGCATCCAGCTATATCCTTTCTGGTTTTCTTCCCAAAAGAATTAAAATCCTATTATAGGGATATACTCAAACACATATGCTTGTAGCTGGACAGCTCACAATAGCTAAGCCTTGGAAGCAGACTAGGTGGCCATCAACAGATGCACGGATAAAGGAAGGCCATCAAAAGGTGATGCAGACAGAGATACAGGCACCCAGGAGAACTACTCAGCCATAAAGAAGGACACATTGGAGTCATCTGCAGGAAAACAGATGGAGCTTGAGACCATAACGCTGAGTGAAATGAGTGACACAGAGTGCCCAAGGTCACATGGTCCTCCTTAGGGGAGGAGCCCAACGTGCCAAGTGCAAATGAAAGGTGGATGCCAGAAAATGGGAGAGGGACCTTGTGGAGGTGGGGCGGGGCGAGACCTGTGCCTGGGTGGAAGATGAGAGGAAAGGAGAGCAGGAATTGAGGGGCTCCAGATGCGCTCTGTCCACACACCAGTTCCCCACAATGGAGTAGTTATTGTGTCTTACAAACGTAAAATAGTAACAAATAGGGAAAAAGGGGAAAAAAAGGTGAAGAAAAGAAAATGCCACAACTTGTAGGACAAATCTAGGTAGGCATGACACCTAGCGATCTGGCCTGGACCTGGGCCCCTGCCCCGGGGGTCTTGAGCCCACCCGATGATCAATAAAAGGTCACACATCCCTTTGTTCTGGAAGCAGCCTTGTGCCCTTTTCTTATAAGCGCAAACTCCCTTGGATGCCACCCCTGCATGCCCCTGCTTCCCCAGTCAAAGACCCCGGTGTGTGCGTCTGCGATTCCGTCACCCCCACATAGAGGATCCAGCGCAGCGGCCTCCAGCGCTGCCACGGGGGTTGCGGGCTTGGCGCCTTGCCTCCCAGCATCCTCAGCGCTGACTCCTGCAGGACCAGCCCAGGGGTCCACGAACACCCCGTCTTGGGTCCTTGCCTTGATATCTGTATTCCAAGCTCCTTTCCAGCTGCATGCCGGGCTCATCTCCCAGAGACAGTCTTGCATCCCCAAATCCTTATTTTGGGGTCTGCTTCTGAGGGAGACAACCCGACCCAGACACCGGAGAGAATGAAAACAGCCCCTGGACCACCTCAGGCAAGCCAGGATGTGTGGCTGTCCTGCACAGCGTGGAAGGCAAAAGGAGCCAGAAGCCTCGTGGGAGCCCCGGACACACCGGTCCCCTCATTCATCGTTTTATTAAAAGCAGTCATCTTGAGCCCAGCCTTTCTGGGAGGACCCGAGAGACAATCGGTGTGTTATAAATTAACCCTGGCGGGAACTGGCCAGGAGCCCTGCCAGCTGGACGCCGGCCCTGCACAGTCCGTCCCGACTCCACCCGCCAGGACCCGTCGGCGTCCCTGCCTGCTCCTCCTCGGCTCAGAGCATGTGGATTCTCATCTCTCCGCTGGTGTCCCAGGGCTCAGCAGTATTCGGAATAATCTTCTTCCACATAATTTGAAGGGAACCAGCCGATCTGGAAAGAGAAGGGAAATCCATCAGGAGGGCTCAGCACAGGTTTCTCCTCCTCAGTACCAGCAGGCACCCACCTCGGGGCTCGCATGTGCTGCTTTTTCTACCTCTGAAACCACGACACACCCAAACACACCCAAGCGTGACCCACCCACCTCCTGAGAGCGTCTGTCTCTACATCGCCTTATCAGCAAAGCCTACCTCTTCCCCTGCCGAAATGCAAGCCCAGTGGAAACTCTCCACACCTCCCCTCCCCTTCCTCTTCCTCCATAGTAACAGCATCTAATCGGTCACATGCGGGGCCCGGCGGGATGGCTCAGTGGTCTAAAGCGCCTGCTTGGGAAAGCTTAGGGGGCTGCTGGGACCGCGGTTTGATCCCCGGCACCACATGCTGCACCAGCACTGCCCTCGGGGCGAGCTGACCCGGCCATAAAAATGAGTGAATAAACAAACAAAGGTTCTGAAACAAGAAAAAAATAAAATAAAATAAAATTCTTTAGCCAGGCGTGGTGGCTCATGCCTGTAATCCCAGCACTCGGGAGGCTGAGGCAGGAGGATTGGTGTGAGTTTGAGACCAGCCTGGGCTACAAAAGTGAGCTCAAGGACAGCTTCAACTGCATAGTGAGATCCTGTCTCAAAAAGACAAAAAAAAAAAAAAATTAGTCACATTTACAGGCTTTGTTTTTAATCCACACTCCAAGGGTGTGGGGATTTTTGTCTGTCTTGCTTACCACAGAATCTCAAGAAGGTATAACAGTTTCTGATACACAGCATATACTTAGGAGTTATTTGTTGAATGAAAAGACAGGTGTGATAATGAATACAGGAGGGAGCGGATGCATGGTGGGTGGGGGGTGAAAGCAGAGGTAGAGGCGGACAAATGAGTGAATGCAGACATAGGTAGAGATGGAGGGGTAGATGGGTGGGACGCATGCATGACATGCTTGAGGAGATGGACATATGGGTTGATGGATAGATGAATGGATGGATGGATGGGTGGGTGGGTGGGTGGGTGGATGGGTGGATGGATGGATGGATGGATGGGTGGGTGGATGGGTGGGTGGATGGATGGATGGATGGGTGGATGGATGGATGGGTGGGTGGGTGGATGGATGGATGGGTGGATGGATGGATGGATGGATAAATGTGTGATGGATGGATAAATGTGTGATGGATGGATGGATGGATGGATAAATGTGTGATGGATGGATAAATGTGTGATGGATGGATGAATGGATGGATGGGTGGGTGGATGGGTGGATGGATAGGTGGATGGATGGATAAATGTGTGATGGATGGATAGATGGGTGGATGGGTGGATGAATGGGTTGTCGGATGAGTTGTGGCCAGGTAGTTGAGGGATGGATGAATGCACAGATGTGTGGATGGATGGATTGAGGGCTGGTGGATGTCCAAGCAGGTGAATGGATGGGTGGATGGATAAACAGATCCTACATAGAGACAGATGTAAAAGAGGATGGATGATTTGCAGATAAGCAGGCTTAGGCTATGTCTTCCTTACTAGACTTTGAGTTTCATGAGGACAGAAGTCTTACCATGCTCAGCACCCAGAAGAGTGCCTGGCACAGAGTGGGTGTTCAATAAATAAATGTAGGTTACACAAATGCATTAGATATCTCTGTCCCTTCCAACTCCAGTCCCATAGCTGGGCCACCCCCACCCCCACCCTTGTCCTGGCTGCCCAGCCCCGTGCCTCCTCACCCGGCCATAGATTTCCCCTCGCCACCAGCCTTGTTGTCCTTTTTTGCTGAGGATCTTGATGATGTCACCCTCCTTCAGGGACAGCTCTGACCGGTCCCTTGCACAGAAGTCGTAGCGGGCTTTAGCTGTACCAAAATACTTGGTGCTGCCTGCTGTGAATAGAAAACAGTGGTGGGTCAACTCCCCTCAGGGTTAACCTTGAAACCACGTATGATGCTTTGTAGAACTGTTGTCATTGTCAGCCGTCTGGATGAGTTGTGGCCATTGCCTGAGCAGTTTGCTCTCTGTGAAAGCCCAAGACAACGTCTTCTCTCTATTAGGTGACTCTCCTTAGGCATACTGTACATTATCAATCCCTTTCCTCTGTGGCTCCATAATCTCCTTTAACAGAAAATGTGGGACACCACTGAGTTATAGGATGTTACAGCACAAATTCTCTTATGTCCTGAGTCCTCACTGACCTTGGGAGATACAAAAGTTACATCTTCTGTTATACAGGTCTTGTTCTAACTTGCCCTTAACCACCCAGCAGAAAAGTTTAACCATGAGGCATAAAAAGTAAAGTTAGATTGGTCTGTTGAGCTGTAAAAGGCTCAAGTCAACTGCTTCTGACATTGCCAGTTCTGCCAATAACCCACTACGATTATGGAATACTGGACTATGTACACAACTACTTTCTCTTAGTTTAATGAGAAGAACTTTTTGCATCAATAATGATTAGAAAAATTATCATGTCCACACCCTGGGCTCTAAATAACTACTAGGACAATGATATGCATTGTATTAATTGTTGGGAATGTACTACTAATGTGTTTTGAAACTGTTGCATTATTATTTCTTATTAAAAGTAATTTAAAAGAAAAGAGCAGTGGGTAAGTGTCTGGCCCATCCACACCAGCAGGGGGCAGTGAAGAGTCAACACCTCAGGAGCACACTCTGGTGAGGGAGTCCCCCCGTGACCAGCTGCATGGCCTTTTGGGTGTTCCCTATGTTTACAGCTCACAACTATAAAACAGTATCATCTTCCTGCCCTAAGTAGCATCCAACTTTAGAAAAATGCAACCATATTTGGAATTGTTTTCTTTCTTTTTTTAATACAACTGGCCCTTTGTGTCTGTGGATCCTACATCCGTGGTTTCAACCAGACTCAGATCACAAATACTCGAGAAAAAAAAAAAAAACTGTGGTCATACTAAATGCCTACAGATGGATTCTCCTGTCACTGGGCTGTCCACGGTGCAGCACAACAGCGATCTCCATGGCGGTCATACTGAATGAGACCCTGGAAGCCACGACTTGAGGTCTCTGGGAGGCTATGTGCAAGTGCTGTATGATTGTGTCTAAGGGATCTAAGTGTCTGTGGACTTGGTGGGGGGGACCCTAGAATTGATCTCGCAGAGGAACCAACGGATGATTGCGCTCATAGAAAATGAACAAGAAGGGGCCAGGGAGATAGCTCAGGGGCATAAGAGCCTGCCTGGCAAGCCCAAGGTCCTGAGTTTGGTCCCCAGTACCACCAAAAAAAAAAAAAAAAAAAAAGGACAAGAAAACTATGAAAAAGTTCATTTGAGGTTGTTAATTTTTATCTTCTTAGAAGACCAAAGGTCAAAAGAAGAGAACGAGGGAGAGATAAGTCATGGCAGAGAAAGAAAGTGTAGGAAACTTTTCACAGTAAGAAAAATGGTAAGACATGAAATTGATTTGCAGCACTTGAGAAAGAACAGACATAGCCAGATGTGTAAATGATATGGAGACAAACAGAAACATTGGTTTTACGGGATAATGAGAATAGAAACGATTTTTGTTTCAAAATGCTAATACGTTGCTAGTCCCTTTTGAAGAATACAACATTCTGGCCTGTATATGCACTTATCACCCCAGCACTTGGGAGGCTGAGGCAGGAGGATCACTGTGAGTAGCCTGAACTACATAATGAGACCTTTTAAAAACATCAAAATGAGGGCCATGGAGATAGATCAGTGGTCTAAGCACCTGCCTAGGCAAGCACAAGGCCCCGGGCTCAATCCTAGGTACCACATGCCACACCAACCCCACCCCAGGTGCAGCAAACTGGCCACCGAGACTGGGCGTGGTGGTGCACGCCTGCAATCTTAGTGCTGGGGAGGTGAAAACAGGAGGATCACCACGAGTCCATGCTGCGTAGTGAGACCCTGCACCAAATACATAAATAAAAGAAAAAGGTCTGTCGCTGCCCAGATGTGACCTCCAGACACCCATTAGACGCCCCTGCTCTCCCTCCGCCTTGGGCCCCCTGCAGGCCCAGACCCGAGACCCACCTGGAGGCTTGCTGATCGCTCTCCTCTCCGGCTCCTTGTAAGGGAACTGCAAGGTGGTGTCCAGAGACTTGAAGCAGTCCTTCAGGGAGTTCTGCTGGTAAAACTCCACCAGTTCCTGGAGGGGACCGCAGCACACAGGTGACCCTGGCTGGCCTGGCCACAAGCAGGCATAGCCAGGCTGCGGCCGACCCCAGAGTCCCATCCCTGGACTCCCTGACAATGACTCCTTGCATGCTTCCCAGGATGGGGAACTCCTTCCCTCCCTGAGCAGCCGGCAAGCCCCTAACTGCCCAGGACCAGATCCCCTGGTGGCCAATCAATTCACTTCAGGATCAACTTAACAAATAATCAGCTCACTGAACCTAAGGTCTGTGATGCATACCAAGGGCCTCATCTTTAGTAGTAGGAATAGGAGCGTAAGAGTAGGAGTAGGAGTATTTAAACACCATTATAGCCGGGCGTGGTGGTGCATGCCTGTAATCCCAGCACTCGGGAGGCTGAGGCAGGAGGATCACTATGAGTCCAAGCTGCATAGTGAGGCCCTGTACGAAATACATTTTTAAAAAAATTTTGTTTTAAAGAAATGAAAGGTTAAAGGGAGAAACACGTATTTGAGGACTGAATTAACCTGTTGCGGAATCACAGGTTCCCTCGAGGACCAGGTGAAACCTAAGACACCACCGTAACAAACAAAATGCAGACACCTCAGGTACAGAATCCTGCATTTTCTTTACGGAGGACTGAGCAGCTCTTGAAGGACCCTGGGGCGCCTGGGTCACATCTATGTGTCTTAGACCAACAGGCTTAAAAAGTCTAAAGGGTTCTCAAAAGTTATAGGGCACCAGACAGAAGCAAGCAACACTCAGAAGGCGCTTGAATCCCTAGCAGAATGGTCCTCAGCAGATTATGCAGAGCTACACCCAGAAGTTGGGTGACAGACTACGGGCTCTGAGAGACTGGGGATGCACTGAGATGCTAGCTGTCACACTCCCTAAGGGCTCACTCTCCTCGATGGCCCCTGGGAGAGACAGTGGAGGCCAGCTGTACCTCAGGGCCGCCAGAGGGGCCCCTGTGAATATGGAAAATGAGGGCCTGAAGATGAATTTCCTGGGAAGGTACTGCCTGGGCTCTGGGATGGGCAGAGGCTGGTCCTTACCAAAAGCCCCCGGAAAGCCTTCTTCTCCGTGATCCGGTAGAGTCCTTCTGAGGTTGTGATTTTAATATGCTTGACCTCAACGTTGTACCTAGAACAGGAAAGAGAAGGGCTGGATGGAGAGGCACTGAGTTTGGGAACCTGGCCTAGAATCCCCTGGCAAGGTCCAGCTCCAGGTGTAGAAAGAAGTGCCCTGGGCTCCTTTGGGGAAGGGTGACACAGCAACTGTCCCAGGTGAGTCCAGCTCTTGTCTCCAATAAGAGGACCGGTCTCCCCTGTGCCCAGGATTGTGGAGTGGTCAGTAACACCGCATAAGAAAAGCCATGTTCTTCAGCAGACAGGGAGAGAAGATGCCACTTCCCCCAGTGTGGAGGACCATAGAATACAGAGACCACAGAAGCAAAGAACCACTGCTGCCAACATGGTGGCCCACAGACTCCCAGGCACTCCGGAGGAGACAACCCTCCAGCCCATACGGTAGCCTGAAAGGCCAAAATACCTCTCACGAAAGCGCCTTAGAAATACAAAGGGAACAAAAAAACAAAAGGTGAGTTCTTGGCGGAAGGTGAGGGAAATTCCCAGAGGTCAAAACTAAAGATGAAACTAAAAGCCGAGCCAGCAATGAGGATGAGCCGATTCCCTGTCACGCTAAGAGCTCTGCTGGCCGCGGTGACCGGTGACCGCAGGGCTCATGTCTTGAGGATGTGAATGTGTGAGTTCCTGGGTCTCGGGGAAGGCTTGGCCCTGTGAGACTGAACCATGCGGACAGCTACACCTTGGGAGAGGCACCGAGACTAGAGGAACACAGAGGCCGTGCCCAGGAAGCTTGTGTCTCACTTCCAAAGCAGAAAACAACAAATGACGCTGTGCGAATGTCTACCTTGGGCACGGGCTCTTGTAGGTCAGGGGTTTAAATGTCCATGAAAGATAACTAAGTAAAATGAATAATTATTTCTGAAAGTATAAAAGATAAAGCACTGTAAAAGTCAGTTTGAATGAGTCAGGCATGGTGGCCAATGCCTATGACCTTAGGAGTACAGGAGGCTGAGGCAGGAAGATCGGAAGTTGAAGCCCAGGCATGGGCAGTTTAGCCAGTTAGCAACCCTTTCTTTAAAAAAATTTTTTTTGAAAAGAGCTAGGGATATAACTCACTAAAAAGCCTTTTTTTTTTTTTTTTTTTTTGTCTTTTTGAGACAGGGTCTCGCTATGCAGTTGAGGCTGGCCTTGAGCTCACTTTTGTAGCCCAGGCTGGTCTCGAACTCGCATCAATCCTCCTGCCTCAGCCTCCCGAGTGATGGGATTACAGGCATGAGCCACCATGCCCGGCTAAAAAGCCTTTCTTTCTTAAAAAAAAATGTATTTAGTACAGGGTCTCACTATGTAAACTGAACTCATAGTGATCCTCCTGTTTTCAGCCTCCCAAGCGCTGGGATTACAGGTACGAGCTGCCACACCCAGGCTCAAATTGGCCTCAGCATGGAGGGGGGCAGCCTGACACCCCAGGGGACTGAACCCCAGCTGCTGTGCTCTGCCTAAGCAGGTGCTTTAGCCCCCTGAGCCATCTGGTTGGTCCTAAGCCCTCTATTTGACCTTAGTACTGAAACAAACAAAATTAACTTAAAAGTTTATCTAAAAAATAACTGATTGGTGAGCCCAAAGGAAGCACAGGCAAGTTCCTCAGGCAGCAGCAGACCCCCCTGAGGCCAGCACCTGGCAGCCACGGGACCCCCACCTGTAGCCCAGGCAGAAGCACCAGGATCACAGATTCAAGTGCAGAGTGAACAACTTAGTGTCTCAATAAATCCTTGACTCAAAATGATTTAAAAAAAAAAAAA